>CAUYSK010128012.1:0-59177 GCA_963575035.1 Avahi laniger
ATGTCTGGATGGATGCATAAATGGCAGGTGGGTAAATGGGTGGATGGGTGGATAAGTGGGTGGGTAGTTGGGGTGCCATGCGGATGGTAGATGGGTGGGTGGATGAATGCATGGGTTGATGAGTGTATGGACGATGCATGCATGAAGGAAGCAAGGCATTAACACAAAACACAGTAAGAAGCGAGGTAGAAGGTCATGAATAAGGAAGGCGGTGAGACAATGGTCTGCCTTTCTCTTAACCATTTTGCAGGTATATCAAAAAATTAGGTCATGCAAAAAATTCTTTGAGGCTTTTGTTTTCACAGAGATAAAGTAACTGGCAAGCTGTGCATATCCAGCAAGCCCTGGGCTGTGCACGGACCTGCTTCCCGCCCTCCGCCCGCCCCCTCCCCACCCCCGCCGGCTCACTGAACTCCTCCCTAATGCTGCTTTCCCATGGGAAGGCTGAGAAACAATAGCAATTTCTTCTGAATGGGACTCTCCCCTGAGCCAAAGAGTAAACAGGAACAGCAGAGAGCTCAAGTCCATGTGTGACTGCTCCGCGGTGATTACATAACCAGGACATACCTGGGAGAGGCACTGATCCAGGGGATTTTAGCAGGCAGAGGGGAGGCCCAGGGTGGGAGGCCGGCGGGAACGCCCCACGCAGGAATGGCTGCGCCTCACCGACCGCTGCGCTGAGAACTGGAGCCAGGTTGCTCAGGGAGGGAGAACACTCAGTGTCACTTACTGAGGGCTTTCTCACACCATGGCAGGACTTTTGCACGATCGTTTTGTCTAATCTTCACAACAGCACTGGGCGGGGTGTGGGGTACCATTACAGTGCATTTTATAGATGCAAAAAATGAACACGAGACAGAGAGGTGCGGTTGTTAACCGAAGTCACACAGCTACTGTGGGCAGAGCAGAGGTATCTCCCTGGTCTGGCTCCAAAGCCTGCGGGGTGGACCGAGCTGTCCGGCTGCTCTTTGTCTTCTTCCCTCCCCTCCTGCCTCCCTTCCCTCCATCAGAGCACGTGTGCGGCTACGCTTTCAACTGTGCATCCGTCGCCCCCAGTCCCCAGCAGTGTTGCCCTCTCTCCGCGCTGGCCCTGCGTCAGGAGAGGGGCCCGAGGGAAACGGGACACGGTCGCCGCCTGCAGAAGAGCTGATTTCCGATGAGGAAGGAGATACGGATGTCCCCACCGGGATACGTGAAGTTTGCAAACTTCAGATGTCGAGCCCTTCCTGCACGTGGGGCGATTGTTTGCTCCTTCCACCCGTGAGACAGCGCCGAGCTGAGGTCACTATCGGCCTGGGGCAGAGAGGAGATGAGGACCACAGAGGTGCGCTCAGCGTCCTGCGGGAGCCTTGGCCTTGGGGCTGGGGCCAGGGAGGGCTTCCCGGAGAGGACAAGGCCCCCAGCTGTTCCCCAAGCCGAGGTGCAGAGGGGGCGTCTCCGGCGCTCTAGCCGTGTGACGGGGAAGCAGGGAGAGGCCGCCAGCCTTGGGGCTCCAGCGGCAAGGGGCTGGGGAAGGCCCCACGGCTCCTGGGCAGAGCCTCGGCCAGGCCAAGGAGGACGGGCCCAGAGCAGCGGCTCAGCCCTGGCGGGCGGGTGCAGAGCAAGTCCAGTCCTTCTCCAGGCGACCTGAGGCAGGCACCTCCTCGCCTCTGAGCCCGGCTGCCCCACCTGTACAGTGAGGACAGCGGGAGGGTGGTGGTGAGACAATGTGCTGATGCCACGTCGGGCGTCAGGTGATCCCTTGGAGACAGTGGCCCTCGTTGGTGCTGAACTGATAATATGTGTCCCTCCAATGACACTGCACGGAGGGTCCAGAGCCTGGCAGACCGCGGGGAAGGCCCTTGCCTGTGCATCCCTGGCTGCCTGGGCTGTCCGGGGCAACCCCGGTCCGAACGGATATCACCCCAGGATGGGCCCTAGGGTGCAGGTCGCGTCACGAAGGAGGCCTCCCTCTCCCGCAGCGCCCAGGAGCTGCCAAGCACCGTGCTGCCATTACGTAAGCCGCCTCCCCTTCCACCGCCGGCCACCTCGTGTGTTTCCAAGTAAATAGAGCCCTGTATTTACCTACCGCGGAGAAGGCACAGGCCTGCCCGGTGGGCGGGGAGAGATGAGCTCAGAGCCCCCAGCTCCGATTTCTGTCAGGCTCCAAGCGTACAACACCCCACGCCAGGAGCTGGGTGTGGGTGGGGGCGCCGGCAGAGGGGCAAGGGGAGAGCGCAGCCACAGGCCCTGGGTTGCAGGTTCGGGTGGCAGCAGCCAGCCCCAGCTGGGAGGCAGGGGGAGGCCATGCCAGGGCCACATCCTAGCGGCAGGGCCCTGATGGCCCCAGAGGCCTCCCCGCTGTTGGCACCAGTCAGCCGCACAGGAGAGACATGTGGCCATCTCACAGCCAGAGCCAGGGCTGTGAGTCTGCAGGGACAGGCCGTGGGGCCGTCCCCACCCACAACAGCCATTCCTCCAGGGCACCGAGTCAGTAAGTACTTATTACATTATAAATAAACATACGCGCTTTATCTTTACTTCCCATAATGATTTAGATGCTCCTATTCCTGTTTTACACAGGAAGAAACTGAGACACAGACAGGCAAACGACCGGCCCACGACCACACAGCTGAGATGGTGGATTCAGGACTCGAGTCCAGGTCTGTCCGGCCCGACGAGTTATTTCCAGCGAATATGCTGCTCTCACAGTTCATTGCAGTGTTTTCATGTACCGTGTACGGTAGTCATCCAAACCAAGACACGGCATCATTCTGGGCTCTGTGATTGTCACGTGGCAGCCTGTGGCGTTATCTGTCCGTAGGTCCTTGGCCAGATCAAAGATAGGTGAATGGACAGTTGGACCGCTGGACAGAGGGACAGATAAGTGAGGGCCACGTTTACGAGTGGGGTGGGAATGTGGGGGGGCGGACAGATGGATGGAAGGGAGGAGGATGACCTATAAGCAGACAGACTGTACGTGGACTAATAGGTAGATGGATAGATGAATGATGGATAAATGCTTGGATGGGTGGATGAGTGAATGGGTAAGAAACAGATAGGAAGATATAGACAGAATGGATGGAAGATTGAAGTCATTATGGATGACTAAATGGATGGCTGGATGATGGATGATGGAGGGATAGATGGATGGATAATGGATGGATGGATCGAGGGATGGATGGATAGATAATAGATGGATAGATGGATGATGGAGGAATGGAGAGATGTATGGATGATGGATGAATGGATGGAGGCATGGATGGATGATGGAGGGATGGATGGATAAATAATAGATGGACAGATGGATGATGGATGGGTGCATGGATGGGTAGAAAGACCTTTGAATGAATGGTCCAGCAGCTGGATGGAGAGATGGGTACATAAGTAAATGAATGGATAAATGAGCCAATGGATGGGTGGATAGCCACACAGATGGCTGTAATGAAGGATAGAAGGCTAAATGGAGAGACGGATGGGAGGTTAGATGGGCGAGTAGGTGGGTGGCTCCCCTTCCAATCTAAGTCTACTTGCAGAAGAGACTCGGACATCCAATGCCCACCCCAAGCTGAGAGGGATGGCAGCCTTTCCAGCTCTGCGGTATCGGTGCTGCCTGAAGATGGTCAGGTCATCCCATGCAACCAGCGTCCCCTCCGCTGTGCACAACCCTGTGGCGGGTGGAAGGTGCACAGTGGCCTACGCAGGGCCCTGGTCGAGGTATGGAGCCTGCTCTTTTCTCTCCTCCCCCTGTGCCAAGCCACGGGCTCCTAAGTCGCAGACACTGGCATCGTCCCCCATTGACCCCTCCTCCCACTGAGCCTGGACAGCTACGGTGGACGAGAAGCCCCTTTCCCCACCCCACTGAAGAAGCCAGGGGCAGAGCCCTGGACTAGAGGCAGGAGGCCTGGGCCTGGCCCCAGCTCTGACACTGGCCTGCCATGTGACTGGGGAGGTGACACTGCCTGCCAGGCCTCTGCCACAGGTGGGCAAGCAGATGGCAGTGGAGCACAGGCGGAGAAGCCTGCAGTTGCTCTGTGGCAGCCAGACGGAGCCCTCCCCACCCCCAGCTTCGGCCCATGGTGCTCCTCTCGGAGCCCGGGGACTTTCCGGACCCCACCAGCTGGGCCCATCTCCAAGGGCCCTTCCAGCTTCCGCAAATTGAGATACGGCCCAGAAACGGAACGCCACGGCTGAAGGAGGAAAGGCAGCTGAGCAGAGAGATGCTTGGTCTATCCAGGCTCCTAATGTCACCTGGCCGAGAGCACGGCCGAGCCTGCCACACCCCAGGCATCGTGTCCCCATCTCCACCCCGAGCTCACTTTGGAGGCTGGCAGGGTGAGAGGCTGGGGGCTCCTGGGCCTGGTGGGGAGGGGCCGCAGCAGCGACAGAAGGGAGATGGAAGCCATGGCAGGCCAAGCGTGCTGGGGCAGTGCGCTCCCAGCCTGGGATGGAAGGACAGGGGCACCCATGGGAGCAGGAGGCCCAGGCAGGCGGAGGGACCCAGGGTCCCTACGGAGAGCCTGTCCCCTCTTCCAGGCTCCTCTGCCTCACAGGACAGAGGGCTGTGGCTGGCCTCCTCCCCTGGGCTGTTGCCATCTCAGGGCTCCCGTGGGCCCCCAAACCCTTCCCTCCCATGGCCCAACTCAGAGGCCTGAGACAGGCCGGGAGGGGCCGGGAGGAGTTGGGGGGTTCGCTGTTCCCAGCGCAGCCTGCCTGGCCACCCGGCCCCACTGACAAGCCGTCAATCGCTCCCCTGGGAGGCAGCACGCAGGCCCCGGACCTTGTCAATCTGCAAGAACAGACGAAGCCTGAACTGGAGCGTTCCCACACCGGGACGGCCACCCTGGAGGGGCTCAAGTGGCAGGATCCACGCCCGTCCCAGGCCTGGGGCCCCGGCTCCTCCTGAGACCCTGTGCGCCCATTCCATGCTTGGCAATCCAAGCCCACCGGGGACCCTCACCATCACCCCCGTCGCAGGGGAGGCTTCCCCAGTTCACGGACCTTCGCAGGGGGTGGGGAGGGGCTGCCAGGCCCACCAGACACTGGGAGAGCTGGGCAGAGCCTCCAAAGACCACTCTTCTGGAAGTTTCTGGGGTTGCACGAAGGCTGAGACAGTATGGCTGGGATCAGGAAGCAAGCCTGGTGGGGGCCCTACTCACAGCCACACCTCCGCCCTGCCTGCCGTGGCCTGGGCAGGGGTCCCCCTGGCGACATTCCAGCCTCCTGCGTGGTTGTCTGAGGCCCCACTTTTCAGACTCAATCTTCCTACCTGGAGAGAGATGAAAATGCAGACATTTTATAGATAAGAAGCAGGCTCAGAGAGGGTAAGTGACTTGCCCAAGGTCACAGAGCAAGGAAGGGGAAGAGCTGGGCTTCAAACCCAGAACTGTGCCCTGCACATAGCAAGTGCCGAATGAATGAGTGAGGACTGCAAAGTCCCTGATCGTAACCGCAGAGACCCTGTGCCGTCCCTGTCAGCGGCCAGCCGCCTGGGCCCAGCTCCTGCTCAGGCACCTCCAGGCGCAGGGCGCTCGCTACTCACTTGGGGACACCTGACTGCTGTGACATTCCCCCCGACATACACCCTGCCTGTTATGAGGCCGGGTCTGGCCCGGAGCTCACACAGATGTCCAGCTCACCCCCCACCCCGCCGGGAGCAACCTTCAGGGCTCCCCAGCAGGTTCTGAGCCAAACGCCCAACCCTTCCCAAGTGCCCTGCACTCGCCGGCTTCCTCCCCTGCCCTGCCCCCCCTAGCCTCTCCCCTGCCCCTCCCCACCTGCTGCTGTGGCTCCGGCTGGTCCGGCCCACTCAGTCTCTGGCCTGTCCCCAGGTCATCCCCAGCTCTGAGGCTGAACAGGCCTCTTGTTTCCTGGCCTCCTGTACACTCGAGGAGCAATGGTATTGCCACCACTGCTGGGCCCGGGGCCCTCCCTGGGCCCCCCGTTTTGCTCCCTTACCAGGCAGGATGAGGGGAGCCCGCAGCCCCAGCCTCCCCGGAACCAGCAGCCTGAGAACCCCTGCTGTCTACTGAAACTGCAGGGGACCCGGACACAGGCCAGGACGGAGCCCACTGCCCTGGGAGGCCCAGCCATCTCCCTTCCCATCACCTGGGCAGAGAGAGGCCCCGACCCGAGGGAGCGGACGCCCCCTGTCGCACGCACCATGGAGGATTCCGGAGCACCCCTGCCCTCCAGCTCCGTGGGAGAAGGGAAGGTAGAAGCCACATCTGCAACGTGACTCAGGGGCAGCACCTAGCCCATCTGCCAAACAAAATCCTCCCACAAGCCCGAGGGCTGGAATAAAGCTCTCTGATCACAGATGCCCTCTCTGCGTGGGGGGAGCACGGACCAGCTCGGCCACCACTTCCCAAAGCGTATTCCAAAGCTGATGTTACTGGGATCGAGGAAGTCTGGACATCGCTGGAAGACGCTGTCTTTACAGAGGACTTGTGGAGCCCTCTACCCCTCCAAGAGGAGAGAAAGCGCCAAGATTCCCAAACTAATTTCACCTTCGAAGTCCTTTTCCTGGAATATCTTATAGGACCAGTGTTCCCTGAAACCCTCTTTGAGAAACACAGTCCATAGTGCTCCCGAAGCCCTACAGTGCTTGGTTCCTGTGCTCCAGTATGTGGCCGGGGTCAGGGGTGGACGCCCAGAGAGCTCCAAGGACAAGGCATGGACCTGAGCCCGGTGACGGATGAGGAAAAGGCCCCCACTTGGTCTGACATGGCCTCTCTGGGGTTATTCGGCACCAAAGCCCACAATGCCACCAGCAAAGATGTGTGGGGGCCCTGGGAACAGCGCACAGCCCCCATGGCCAAGCAGAACCTACAGCTGACAGCCCGGGGCGAAAGCTTCCAAGGTACCCGAGAGGCTTGCACAGGCGGCTTTAGGCCCTGGGGAGGAATGAAGGAGGCTGGTCTGACCCCACCGCCTCCAGTCTCTGCCTGTCCACTGGCCAGGAGACCTGACCATCAGGCAGGTCCCCCAGGGACTGGGAGATCTGGCTGCCACAGAGGGCAGGACCCAAACGGCCTGTGAATGGGACACCGCACACCCACGGGCCTAACGGGCACCCATCCGGGCTCTGGCTGCTGGGCTGCCCGTCCCTCCTCCTCCTGGGCCCGCCCCCTGACCCGGAATAACCTGTCACATTTCCCCCAGCTTTGATCCAGCTGGGATCCTTCTCTATTGATTCAGCATCTAATCTGGTTTCCCATCTGATTTGCGGAGGGCGCTCCACACCCTTCCGCTTGGTGTTCTCCTAATGCCCGGCCTGCTCCCTTACCACTCTCTCCTGAGCTCCGGCCAACTCCTGCCCTGCCCCTCCACCTTCCTGCCCCGTCTCCCTCGCTCGCTCCCTCCACTGCTGTGGCCAGCCGTGGCCTGGCCTCACCACGGGGCTGGGCAGCCTTGAGTCTGGGGCGCGTGTCTGGAGCTCACGTCATTCCTCCTCTCCTCCCGCACTCGCGTAACCAGCTTCTATTAGGCGCTTTCTCTGCACCGGCTGCAGGGGCCCCGCACCTGCGGCCCCCTCCAAAAACAGCTCTTCTTTCTGGGGGCAGAGCCTGGGCAAAGGGGTAAGTCCCCCAGCATCGCTGGGCTCACACACGCCCACCCAGACCATCATAAAACCCTCTCACCTGCCACCCTGGAGACCGGTAGGCTGTGCCCACTGAGCAGATGAGCAAATTGAGGCTAGGAGTTATTTTCTAGTGCCTCGGTCACACGGCTATGAATGTCAGAGCAGGAAGTTCTTTTGACCAATTCACAACAGGGCTGTTCTGGTTGTCATCTGGCACGTCACTGTCAAGTGTCCACACTGACCAACCACGGCAGCCTGTGACTGCTCTGAGCCTCCGCGCTGAGGGAGCCATACTTTGGAGAATGTGGCCCCGACCCTGCCCAGGATCACTCTGCTCACCTGCTTCAGGCACCCCAGGCAGCACCTGCCCCTCCCCACACGCCTCCCTACCAAGGCTCACCGGGCGTCTGACTCTGATGCCCACGTGAGGGGGGGTCCTGCTCTCAGCTGGCAAGCCCCACGATGCTGAGCCCCTAGGTGCTCAGTGCCAGGCTATGCATACATTAGGTGCTTAGCAGTGCTGAGAATCCCTGCACTGGATTCTCTCCCAAGACCCAGCCATGGCAGGGCAGCTCCTACCGGTTGGGGTGGGGGTGTAAAATGCGTGCTTGCTGTGGTGTTGGAGAACATTCAATTCTGCTACAGAATCCAAGGAAATACACAGGATGGATAAAAACTCAGAGATGTGCTAAGAACAGAGAACAAGCTAGTCACCTATGAAGCCAGCTACATAACGAAAAGGGTGGAATTAGCAAGAGTGTCACTTGCAGACAGAAAGGGGTGGGGACGCCCAGTGAGAGGGCACCTCCCCGGGCTGCATCCATGTCCCCTAAACCCAAGAGGATCCCATTCCACCCAAGACACCCAGATAAAACCCACAGCAGGTTCAGGCCGAGCCACAGCTGAGGCAGGTGGACAACCACAGAGCAAGTGCATGCCGGTTCCAGAACCTTCCATCAGCCAAGCCCCCTTGGTCAAACCTCAGCTCTGGGCTCGGAGCCATAGGGCCAGCGAGACACATTGAGGCAGCAGAGTGAGAGACAGGCATGCGAACGCCCCCCGCGCCTGCCCCATGCGCCCGCTGCGTACACCGTCACTCTCCGTGAGCCGCACCCGTCCTCGGTCTTCAGTAGCTCCTCAGTGGCAGACCTGGAGGTTCCCACCCAGACCTTCCCTCCCAGTGAGGCCTCCCCAGGAAAGCTGGTGGCACCGGGTCAGCGAGCACTTCCCAGGGACCCCTCTGTGCCAGGCACAGGATACTCAGGCCTCGCTTCTCTTCCGACCCTTCTAGACCCTGCTGGTGCCTTGAAAATGTCACAGCACCAGGGTTGAAAGGCAAAGGCTCTCCATCTGCCCCGCTGTTGCTCATTCTGCTCCAGAGGGCAATGGCCACACACTGCCTCATGGAGGGTCTCGGCCCCAGGAGGTCACAGAGAATCCAAAAGAGCCACTGGACCTGGACAGTCCCCAGCACCTACAAGGACGGGACCTCAAGCCCCAGTGAGCCCCCCAGGCTCGTCCTGGCGGCAGACAAGCTCCGGCGCCACAAGACCTGCGTGCAGTGGGATAGGGGCTACCCCAGGGCACATTCCATGGCTGGGGACACACAGCAGGGGCCCTGCTGGTATGGGGAGTCCACCCAGGAGGTGAGTCTTGAGCAGACCCTCAGAGGACGAGTGAGTAACACTCGGAGCCAGGCTGATTTGTAGCCCAGTGCGGGTGGGAGGGAGATGGTGGGGCGGAGGAGCCGCAGAGGCCCAGGGAGCCCTGAGCTTGGAAGGTTCTACACATGGCAGAAATGGCCTGGCCCCCAGACCCAGGGACCCAGAATGGTCTTGGAATGCAGCCGGCCCAGTCCCTTCATGGTGGGGCAGTGGGGAAAAGAGAGGGCAGTGACCTGCCTGAGGTCACACAGCTAGTCAGGGAGGGAGCCGAGGCTTCTCTGGCCTGAGCGCCTCAAGTTCAGCTGCAGGATGAATCTCTCCTGCCTCCTTCAAACTCGAGGAGCAGCTGGGGTCTAGACTAGAGGATGTCATGGTCAGGGGCATATCAGGTACCTTGAGATGCAGTCCAGAGCAGGAAGGGGGCATTGGACTACTGTTCTCAGAACCCAGAATGGGAAACCTTTCTCTATCATGGCCCTGGGCACGGAGTTGTCATTGTCTGTTTACTCAGCCTCTTCCCTGACACAGCAGGTGCTCAGTGAGTGTTTATAGAATGGGTGGAGGGATGGATGGATGGAGAGAGGGAGGGATGGGACAGTTGCGGGGTGGGTGCGTAAGTGGAGGGATGGATGGACCGATACAAGGACGGGTGCCGGGAAGCATTCGCTGGAGGGGAGTCGGTGCTGGGCCCACACTCTGAGGCCTTGATCGTCAGGCCGGGACCGCAGGTGCTGTGCGGAACCTGCAGGGCAGGCAGGGCAGGCCCGCAGCCCGACCTGGGGGTGCAGGGACGGCGGGAGGCAAGGAGCTGAGGGCACCACAGGCAGGAGGTGGGACCCTGAGCGACACTGCAAACAGGGAGGTGCCGGGACAGGGACCTGCTGGCAGTGAGCGCCCCTCCCTGCCTGCGGTCACTTTATTCCAGAAAGGCAGGCGGCGGGTGGCTATTTGTTTTTTTGATAATAGCTTTATGGAAGTACAATTCACATACCACACAGTTCATCTGCTTAAGCGTTCTTAGCATTGTCACAGAGTTGTGCATCCATAGCCATAACCACTTTAGACCATTTTAATCACTCCAGAAAGAAACCCTGAGCCCAAGAGTAGGCACTCCCCGATTACCCCATCCCCTCTGGCCCTGCACAACCAGTCCACCTCCTGCCCCATAGATGTCCCTATTCTGATATTTCATGTAAACAGAATCACAACACCTGGTCTCCTGTGACTGGCTTATTTCGCTTAGAAGGCTATTTTCAGGGTGCGTCAATATTACAGCTGAGGAATATTCCATCGTGTGGACATAGTACATCTTATGCATTCATCGGTTGAAGGACATTTGAGTTGTTTCCAACTTCAGGCTGTTGTGAATAGGCTTTCATGAATGTTCGTGTGTAAGTGTCTGTTTGAATTTCTGTTTTCAGTTCTCTTGGGCACGTACTCAGAGGGGAACTGCCGGATCGTATGGTAACTCTATGCTGAAGTGTTGGAAAAACTGTCGAGCCGTTTCCCAACGCGACTGCACCATTTTGCACTTGCACCAACGGTGTGTGAGGGTTCTGATTTGTCCACATCCTCACCAACACCTGTTACTTACTTGTGTGGGTGATGGGGAGAAAAGTGTCCTCCTCACCCCCACTCAGGCCAAGTGAGTCTCAGAAGCATCTCTCCGGGGTCTGCAGGAGTCTTTGCGTTTGGGGTATGTGGTCAGCCTGCTGACCTCCTGCCTGGAGCTGCCCCTGACCGCAAAGCCCAGTGAGGGCTCCCACTTGCAGGTCTGGAGGGGAAGGTGAGTCACTGTGGACCGCCATGGTGGGAAGCCAGGGGTCAGTCATCTCAAGAGGACCCTGCCCACCAGGGTGTGGTGACCACCAGGGGTCACGGGAGGCCCTCCCTGCAGAGGAGCCCAGAGGGGGCAGTCCCAGGTACTCAGCTGATTGGCCTCTGGCCGGGGCCAGCGATTCATGCCAGGGGGTCCCACGGAGGAAAGGCCCAAAGCCTGACACCAAAGGCACAAGCCAGAAGGGGAGCCCCCAGCCTGGGCGGGCCTGCCCATGAAGCCCCCAGCCCAGGAAGGAGCTGTGGGACAGAGCTGCAGCTTAGGTAAGAGATCGATGCTCTGGTTTGGATTGGACTGAACTTTCCACTTCCTGAGAATGAGACATTTTATTAATACACGAAGGGGACGAGGAGAGCCATGGATCTGCCCCACTGCCCACGTGGGCAGGTCGGAGGCCCAGCATTGGAGGTCGGGAAGAAAAGAAAAGAGATCAAGTGCTTTGCCCTCCAGATCCCTTCCCCAGCAGGGACAACTATTTCAGCGGCGGGAGACCCTGACAGAACTGGGAAATTGCCACTTACCGTCACCTGGCCAGGTTGGGGTCACCCTGCTTCTAGAACATGCTTGGTGTGAGGAGTGGATGATGACGCAGAGTTGGGGCCAGCCATGAGGTCCAGCCCTCCAGCTGCGGAAGACCCAAAGGTCCCATCCTCACAGGTTCTGGGGCTGCCGTCTCATTCAGGGTTGGAGCTGGGTCACAGCGGCCATGCTCGTGGTGGGATACGGGTATGAATCCCTCGAGGTCAGCCAGGGACGGGAGCACAACCTCCTCCTTCGCAGAGGAGCAGGGGGTGGGCTGGGGGACTGGCCTGCAGGCATAACCAGCAGAAGGGGCGGGTCCGCGGGCGCCAGCCTCATCCCCAGCACCTCTCAGACCTCTTCCAGCAGCCCAGCCGAAGCTGTCGTGATGCGGCATTTTAAGTCTTAAGGACCCTGGAGTTCTAAACACGCTGCCAGTTGCTGCAAGAAGGTGGTGGAGTTTGGGGGCACAGAGGAGGACACATCCTTAATGCCACCATCAACCTTGCAAGTTCCAGATGATTCCTGACGCCCTAAGTGTAGTATAACAACAAGTTTGAGCTAGAAAGGATCTAAAAAAACATCTCACTTAGAGCCATGCCAGGCTCTGGAAATTTCCACTAGCCAGGTTTGCAAACTGGCATGGCCACTGGCCCCCTAGCCCCCAGAGTGAGCCCTTTCTAGACACTCTGTTGTCATGTGTCACTGATTTCGTTCTGCTTTTCCCAGCCCCGCCACATTCCAATTTCTAATCTTGCTGAACTAGCCATGACATTTTTAGAAATGAGTTTAATGAGAAAAGCATAAGATCTCCAGGAAGAAAATGATGAAACGTAACTGAAGAACATGAATCAAGTCCTGAGTAAATGAAGAGAACTGTTCTTCGAGAAGAAGACTTTATTAACACAACTGGCCAGACCTTCAAGGATTAATAGATTTATTCCTTTTCATGCAGAATCCCAACAAGGTTCTCAGTTTGAGTTTGCGTTGTTTCTTTTAAAATTAGGTGAAATCTTCACTGTTTTGAAATCAGACCATAGGAATCTGAGGCTCACATGGAAAAAATCAATCTGCAAAACTGGTCAACAAGACGGCTTTGGAAAGGGACACGGAGACAGGGCTTTGCTAACCAGACTTTGGAACCCACTCTGCAGCTGCGGTAACTAACACTGTGCTCCCAGGACAACCAGGTCAGCGGGACAAGACAGAGAGCCCAGAAACTTGTCCAAGTGTAGACAGTAACTTAAAATACAACACAGGACAGATTCTTTATTTAAAAGGGTTGGGACAATTGACCATCCATTTGGAAGAAATCAAAGTTAAATCACTACCTCACACTATATACAAAAATGACTTTCAAATGTATTTTTTAAAAATTGTTTTAACAACTACAAATGTGTAGGGTATAATAAAGGAAAATACCCTTATAACTTCACAGTGCAGGAAGTCTTCCCAAGCAAGACAGGAAACCCAGAAGCCATTAAGGAAAAAAAAAAAAAGATAGAATTAACTACACCAAACACATTGTTACAATTCTTATAAGATTGTACATCGGGAAAGCCTCTCCGGCAGCCAGAGTGGGAGAAAAATTGAAGGGTGACGCCAGCAGGGAGGCCAAGAGGAGTCTGGGGGGAAGGACGTGGCTGGGGTCCTGCTAGGATGTGTCAGGATGCGCAAGGTGGCGGCTGGAGGGGTTAGAGAAACTGAACAGGGCTCGTTTGAACTATTACTAGGTGGTGGGTTATTAAAGAAAGGGGCAGGATCACCCTGGTATTTAAAATACAGGTGACAGAAACAAGCTTTATTAATGTATGACCATAACTCGCCTTTTCCCTCCCCACCCTCGGTGGGTAAGAGACGATCATCTTCGCCTAATCAGGTTTATTCCCTTTCCAGAAACAGCTGTCGGTGTGTCGTGGTGGGAGCGGAGGTGTCTCCTTTGTCAGGCGACTCAGGCTGGGCAGACGCCCTTGAGAGCATCTCTCCATCAAGGAGATGGGGGACGAGGGATTAGAGCCTCTGCTCCCTCCCTCTAGCTCCGGGGCTAAAGCGGAGTCGGAATTGGACAGGGAGGGGCTCAGAGAATGAAGGGGCCTCCGGAGGTGGCTTCCTCCCCCAGAATGTCCTTACTCTTCCAAAGGTCCCCAAACTGCAGTGCGCATCAGACCCACCCGAAGGCCATGTTGAACCCCAGACTGCTGACCCACCCCCAAAGTGTCTTCTTTTTTAAAAATTCTGTAGGCTACTCTGTTACCCATTTCCTTCCATATAAATTTTAGAGTCACTTTCTTGATAATGTAAAACAGCTTTCTGGGACTTTGATTGGAATTGTATTGAATCTACAGATCAAACTGGAAAGAACTGGTGTCTTAATTATATGGGGTATCCAATCCGTGAGCATGGACTATCTCTCCGTTACCCTCAAAGTGTCCGATTCAGTGAGTCTGAAGAGGGGCCTGAGACTTTGCATTTCTACCTGCTGCCCAGGTGACACTGATGTTGCTGATCCAGGGGCCCCCCTTTGCGAAGGCCTGTCTGGTTTGGAAGTTGGGGCTATCTTGAGACTGGGAACCCCCTGGGCTGGGCCCCAGGGCATCTGAAGGAGTTTTGTTCCCATGCAAATCACAGAGGGCCAGGTCTGTTGGATTTGCATGCCAACAGCTGGCTTCTTTGGTTTCTCAGTCTCCAGCAGGTAAACGGTGCCAGGGACGCACCGGTGAGCAGGGCAGGATACACAAGCCCCTTATGGAAAAGGGGTTTTTCTCTAAGTATCAGATTCCTCAGTTTACTGGGTGAATTCCTCACCTCTTGAGACTTACCCTTCCAGTAAATATTCTCTCCGGAGATCTCAGAGAATCAACCCCAGGTCTGAAAATAAGGCTCTACCCTTCCTCAGCAGGGCATGGCTGAGCCCGATGTGAAACCGGCTATACGGCCTGAGTTAGGGACTGAGTGGTCACAGGGATACTTTGAGGACAAGACACCATGGTGCAGGCAGACGGCTGCCAGGTTGTAGCCCCCTTGCTTCCTGCCCTGACGAGGAAGATAAAAGCCAGCCCAGGGAAGGGGCAGGCCTTCCCAGCAGAGGGAACAGCATAGGCAAAGGCTCAGAGGCTGACCCAGGACTCTCCGGCGTCGGATCGTGAAGGTGGCACTCTGGTGGCCACCTCCCGTGCATGCCTGTGACCCTGACCCCTGTGCTCCCTCTACCTGCTGCCTTTCCTTCCTCCTGAGCTGCCCTTGGAGGGTGAAAAGTCCTCCCAGGTACCACTCGCTGGTGCTGGCCCATGCCGGGGTCAGCCCAGGCAGGACAGGGTGGGGGTGCTCAGGGGTGTGAGCTGGGGGCCCACGGGATGGCTCTGGAGCAGCCCAGGAGGGGCAGCCTCTGTCTCCCTGGGGACCCTGCCTGCTGTCCCAGTGCTGGGGACAGGGCTCGCCCCTCGGAGTCCTCGTGGGGCCAGTCTGTGGTCGCCCCTCTATGCGCCCCAATCTCCTCTTCTTACAAGGACATTGCCCGTATGGGATTAGGGCCCATCCTAAGGCCTCATTTTAACTTAATTGGCTCCTTAAAGGCCCTGTCTCCAAATACAGTCACATGCTGAGGTCCTGGGGGTCAGTCCTTCGACACATGCATTTGGGGGGACGCAGCTCAGCCCATCACAGCACCCGTCCGCAGGAGCCTGCAGCATGCAACTGTGTGCCCGGTGGGGGGCTCAGCGTCGCATCGGCACCCCGGGCCCTCACTCCGGGAGAGGCGGGAAGGGTCTCAGAATCAGCAGCCTCTCCTCTTCGCCTCCTCCACCCCCACGTCCCCAGCTGCACGGCCTCGACAAGGGGGCGAAGAAGTCACGGGTGAAGGCATGGTGGGTGTCGAAGGAAGAGAGACCCCGAGCTCCCGCTGGACTGTCCAGAGTCTGGGGCAAGAATCCACCCAGTGCACGCGGGCCGGGGTCAGGGCCAGGGTCTCAGCTTCGGGCCCTTCTCTCACCAGTTTCTGCCTCTGCCCTAGAGACGTGGCAGGCGCAGGGGTCCCGACAAGTGTGAGTCCAGGTTGCTCCCGTAACAAACGACCACATCAAAGCAGCTTAAACGGCGTAAATTCATGGTCTTACGGCTCTGGAGATCGGAAGGCCTAAAATCAAGCCACATTCCTTCTGGAAGTTCTCGTGGAGAGCCCACTTCCTATCTTTTAGCTTCTAGAGGCTGCCCGCATGGCTTGGCTGGTGGCTCTGCCTCTGTCTTCCGAGTACGTCACCCCAACCTCGCTTCCGTCCCACGTCTCCTCTGACTCCGACCCTCTGCCGCCCTCTTATAAAGGAGGGGCCCCCCTGACAGTCCGGGATAATCTCCCGCCTCCAGGTCCTTAGCTGGGTCACGTCTGCAGAGTCGTGAGTTCTCACGTTCACAGGGTCCAGGGACGGTGCAGTGGGGGCCGCCGGTCAGCCCACCACAGCGTGGGTTTGGCCGCTGTTGCAGGGACCCCAAGTCAGAGTGGCTTAAGCAGAGAGAGTTGTTTCCATCTCACGTGGCCGTCCCCGCTGGGGTGACAGCTTTGCTCCAAGGAGCTGTTGGGGCCCAGGCTCCTTCCCCCCACCCAGGCCCCGCTTTCCAGGTCTGGGCTGCCCCGTCCACCAACGCGCCGTCCGCGCTGTCACCGGGCAGGGAGAACAAAACAGCTTCTGAAACTCAAACCCGTCTGGGGCGGGATTTCTTCCCACTGGCGTTGCACCGTTCCTGCTCTTCTCAGACAGAAGCCCTGGAGCTCATTTTCCTTCCTGGGAACATTGCCGGAGGGACGGAGCCTGCTCGGCTCTGACAGACTTTCTGAAATGTCACATTCAGCCATGTGACCATTGCTTAAAGACTGTCATTGGAACATTCACCCATTTACCCGTTTATCCACTCAGCAATCGAGCGGGCGTGCCGGGGCCCCAGCCACGCCGCAAAGCCAAGTGGCCTCTCCTGCCTGCAAGGGGCCAACGTAGCAACTGCCAACACGTCTGAATGACAACTTTCCCATCTTCTAAGGGATGTTTTCCCGGGGCCCACTGAGCCGTATACATCTGTGGCCTCTGCACCGGTGGCCTCGACCTGCTGAGCTTCCCCAGCATAGCTTCGCTCCAGCTCAGCTGCTACCCCCTGCTCCCTTCTCCCCAGCCCTCAATCTCTCTTCTCTCTCTCTCTCTCACACACACACACACACACACACATGCATTTCCAATGTATGACTTTCTAATGTACTACTGAGTAGGAAGAAAAGTTTAAAATATCTGTCATAATTTTACGCAGAATAAGAGTAATCAGGCTATGACCAAGGGCCTGTGTAAAGTGGCTATATCAGGACAGAGCCTTTTGTGGAAACCTCATGCCTTGTTTGCTCCTTCCTGCTTCTTGTCTGTGGTCAGAGTAGCTAAAACCCTCAAAGTTCGGGGTTAGTGACGCTCCTAACCCTCCGGCCTCCCTCCTTCTCTCCCTGCACCCCAGCTCCCAGCTCGACTGACCTCAGCTCTTAGTCCTGGGTTTAACATGCACCTGATGAGCCCGAAGTCAGCCATTAGCACAATCCCTTCCCGCCCTCCAGCGAGTCGCGCCCCGCCAGCCCCTGCTGCCCACCACACGCTGCAGCCTCGGCCATCTGTCCACAGCAGAGACAGACCCCTGTGCTTGAAACCCTTCGGTGGCTCTTCACTGTGTGGGGACACACCCAGCGCCCCAGGCTGACTTCTGAGGATGTTCCTGGCCTGACCCCAGCACCACCTGACCAGCCCCTTTGGGCACCAGGCCCATCTCTGCCCCAGTGTCACATATAAGAGATGCCCGTCACCTATGCTCTGCCCACTCTAGCCACCTGAGTTCTGCATCTGCCCCCATTCCATTCTCCTCCCCTTGGGATGTGAAGTTTGCTTTTGCCACTCGGGCTGCCATCCAGCTCACGCAGTCTCAAGGGATGATCAGAACAGGCCCCTGGCAGCCTCTCCAGCCTCGGGTCCTGCCTGTCCCTACCCGAGTCCTATCACACTGGGCAACCGGGTCCTCCAGCCACAGTGCTCCTTTTGCCCTGGGGCCTTTTCCCTGCCATCCCCTCTGCTGCCAGGCCCTCACCGCTTCCCCTTTGACTGCCTGGCAAGCACATCTCGTTCAGGGAGCCTTCCCTGACGACGCATTCCCTAGCTGGTGAGCGTCTCCTTCTGCTGGCTCCCAAAACATGTTCTCCTACGTTATCAGCATGGAAAACCTAGCACGTGTGTCACCACCAACAGACAGGAGCAGCGTGGGGCGTGGTGTCTTATGCATCGAGGCCCCCTCCCAACACAAGCCTTTCCCAGCCCAGGAGGTTTGAAGAGGGGCAAGGGATGTTCCCAAGACCTGGGTTGACCAATCCATGGTTCTTTCGCCCTGACCATAGTAGCTGATTTAGGGACGGGCATGTGGCCCCAGTCTAACCAATCAGAGCTGATCCAGGGACTAACGCCCAAGGAGAAGCTGAAATTCCTGGGCTTTTCAATCACATAAATGCACAAGCCACGTGCACCCAAAACATTCCCGTCCAATACAGAATTAAAACATGAATGTGGCTCTGAGGTGTTGCCATTCTCTTTGGGCAGCGAGGGAAAGAGCTTAACCGAAGAGCAGCTCTCGTGTCTCCAGGCCGCTGGGCGCCTGTGGTTGGCCTTCATCACGCCACCCCGCACTGAGTGGTGAGCCCCTGCACCCCAGCAACGAGGACACAGCGCATCTACGAGAAGTACCCATCGGCCCAGTGAGCCAAGGCACAGCTCCCTCCGCTAGGCTTCCCAGCAGCAGAAAGAACCTCTGGGGGTGACCAAGTTCCCAGAAGGACAGATGAGAGACAGATTGACAAGAGAACCCAAACAGTGTGGCGCCGTGTCCATCCAAAACAATGCCGGCATGGTAGTTAGGCGAGACCCAACGGTGACCACTGCCAACACCCCTTGTTGACTCTGTTCGAGTCACTTTTCTTGTTTAGCAATCATGTCCCTCATCTCTAACAAAGGGCTGGTCTGAGTGTGTGGCGGAGACAACGTCCTACACTCACCAGGTCCCGCTTTGCTTCTTCCCTCCTGGACACACACTGACTTCCAAGGAAATCAGGGAGTCAGAGAGCACATGAGTGGTTCTGAATGACAAAAAGTGAGTAGAAGTGACATGTGTCACTTCCAGGCTAAAGCCACAAATAGCTCCATGCCATCCTCCAGCGGTACCATGAGATGCCAACAGTCTGGGCCTCTGAATCACAGCACGGAGGACAGCCACCCTAACGAGTCACCCCCTTCACCCTGGACTTCGCGTGAGAGAAGTCCTCATGGCATGGAACCATTGAGATTTGGAGGTTTATTTGTCACGGCAGCAAAAGCTAGCTTATCCTGACTGCCACACCAGAGACAGCAGATGCTGACAATGCAGGACACACGCACCATCACCCTGAGACTGGCACCTGGACAGACATTACCAATCCACTTTGGCACTTCCCCCCCATCTCGGCACGTGCTGTGGGCAGCCCACACCACCAGACCACCTGTGGGCTGTAAGATGGGCAAAGGTCCTTCTAGCTCACAGACTGCCACTCGGGAAGTCGAGCAACTTGGCCGACCCCTCATCTGACACACGCTGGTGCGACTGGGGAGGGAGGGGAGGCTGTGCCCTTGGGAGGGTCTGACGCCCTCCTGCCACTCACTGTTCAGGCCTTGTGTCTCCTCCCCTCACAGCATCACCCCCAGCCCCGGCCTGGCCCAGTCCCCCTCCCCCATCGCCGGCTCAGGAAGCCACCGTGACTTCAGCACTGTGACGTTTTCCTCCCCCTTTTTGCTGCTACTTAGTAGAACCAAGTAGGAACTTGTTCCTCCGAAGACAGAGACAGGAGAAGAGTCGGGCTGCCCCCGCTGCCTCATTCCTCCTCAGGGTGTGCCCCAGCCTCAGACCTGGGAAGACAACTTCGCTTTTGGTGTGGCTCCTTCCAGAAGGAACACGGGGGCCCGAGTAGGAGCCCACGTCTGGGCAGTCAGCTCCCTCCCCGAGTCTGAGAGGAGGGAAGGGCTGTCCCAGGACACGGGCTCCAAGCGGACGAACAGAGTGAACATGACTTGTTTACAATGGGGCTTTGATCTACCTAATGTCACAAGACAGGCTGCGGACAAACGCCAGGCTCTGTGTGACTCCCGGTTCCCACAGGAGGTGCCCTGTGCAGGTATTCACACGGGGAGATTCTTGGCAGGCCCGGCCCCTGGGTCTGTGCCCGTCACAGACACAGCCACGGCAATTAGGTTTTGGAAAATGGTGGGTGAGGTTTGTTTGGCCAAGGCTTTAGCCTCCAGCCCGAAGGCAGCGGCAGGAGGGAGGGAGGCAGCCCCCAGCGGGTGCCCTCCTGGTGTGAACGAGGGTGAGCAGGAGGAATTCCTGTGGTCGGGGCAGCCGGCAGGGCACAAAGGCCGGGCTGGCGTCCTTGACAATACACATTCTGTCCCTGACTGATGGCGACCTTCACCAAAGTGCTTAGCGAACGGGCCACCGCTGCTCCCAGGTGTGTCCAAGCCGCCGGCGTTGGAAGCACATGAAGAGGCCGTGGGGAGAGTTCACAGGACGTTTTGTAATGCGGTGCCCCCAAGGGCCGCCCTGGGGCTCGGGCCAGGTCTGCGAGGCTGCCAGGGGCCCATCCTCCGGCTGTCAGGACGTGTTATCCCCACCTGTGCTCAGGAACAATGGCCACACCTGTAACTCGCTCCCTTCCCCAGGCGGATAAAACGGTCCGCGCCTCCTGTCCGCAGCTCCGGTTTCCCTGCCAGGCTCCCTCGCGGGCTGTGGCAGGATGTACCAGCAGCCCAGGAAGATAGCCGGGCCGGAGCGGGTGGCAGGGGCCAGCCCCTGCTGGCCGGTGCCTGGTTAGACAGGGACGTCCCAGGGTTCTTCCTGCTCTGGCCTTCCCGATGCTTCCCAGGAGCTGTCGCGCGCAGCCAGGGCCTGCCTGGATGGGGCCCCACGCAGGTCCCTCTCTCTGACACCCTGAAGTCCGGGCCACCAGGGCAAATCCTTGGCAGCCTCTCCTTTCCCCACTTTGGCCCCAGCACAGTGAGCGCAGCACCCCAAGGTGCAGACACAGCCTCCTATTTAATAAACATGTGGACGCTTTTGCCAGGCACCGCGTGGTGTGTCGTACAAACACTGATACCAGCATCGCCTCCATCCCGCATTTGGGGAGACCGAGGCTCAGAGAGGAGAAGCTGCACAGCTGGAACCGGCAGCCCAGGCTGGGACCCAGGCACCTGGCGGCAGTGGCCATGGTGCAGCCCCTCGTGGTCTGGCTCACGCCACCTACCCAGGGCTCTGTGGTGACACCTGGGAGGGACCCCCCCGGACACACCTGTCTCACTCGTGCCCTTCCCACAGCTGGGAAGGGGCAGGGGCCAGAGCACATCCATCTCTGTACCCCAGCACCCAGGCCAGCAGGTGTTTGTCAAATTCAGAACCTAACTGGGTGCTCATGGTGCCATTTCTGCAGCCCTTCCCCGGGCCAGGCACGTCCCAAATGCTTCCATGTGAGCCCTCATTTTCCTTCCCACGTCCCCATGTGGAGAAGTGGGAAGGCTGTCCCCATTTTACAGGTGAGGAAACTGAGGACGAGAGTGGGGAGGTGCCTGGCCAAGAGCCACCCAGGGGTTCCAGACTCAGACCCTCCTCCACCTGGGTCCTGAATGAAGGGGGAGAGACAGGAAGTGGGAAGGGGGCACAGGGGCGCCTGGAGGCCCCTCCTCCACAGTAAAAAGACCTTGGCCCCCGCCAGTGATGGCCCCGCCCCACCCACAGCACTGCCCTCACTCGGAGCTGTTGGGGTTGAGGACCCCAGGTGGACACCGCACCGGAAGGCGGCATGTCCAGGTCGGGTGCGCTTGTCAAGGCGACGGGGAGATACACGATGCATTACAGACGTTGGCCCGCCACCCAGCCCCGCGCAAACCCCGCCGGTCGGTGCAGGCAGACGTGAGCCCGTGTGTCCTCAGCAGTGGAATATTTGGACACCGGAGAGCCAGCTCGCACATCAACAACAGGCCCTTTGTCCCGGGCGGAGGGGACAGGGAATGGATGAGGATTTGCATTTTTGAACACATCCTCGCGGAGACTACCTGCAACCCGGCATCGGCTGCGCTGCGCCAACCTCGTGCAGGCGGGCGTCTGTCGGTGCCAGGCTCCTGGCTAACGCGAGAGCCTCAGGAGTGGAATAATGAGGAATCAATTCACCCAGCAGTGCCCTTTCCGTGTCTGGGAGGCTCTCGCACCTTCTCAGAGGGGCAGACGTGTTTCCTCGGGAGGAATGTCGTTGCACAATCGGTCTGTCAAGAGGCCGCATTCAAGAATCCGGTGAGGCTGCTTCAGCTGCAGCTGCCTCCTTTGATCCACATACTCCCCACAGGCAGACCCAGCCCCCTGGCTCTGCTGCCCTGCGAAGGGACCCCACACAGAACCAGGCTCGGGTCTGCAGCAGAGAGAACGGGGGAACCGGGCTGGGCACCTATGATGTGCGGAGGCCCTGTAACCAGAATCTCATGACAAGTCTGTCAGGCAGATGCTCCTAGACCCACTGTGCAGATGAGCACACTGAGGCCCCCGGAGGTGCGTAAGGCACACACAGCCTCACAGCCGGCAAGAAGCAGAGCAGAGGTGGGCCCAGGTCGGATGACCAAGCCCACAGGACAGGTGCAGCACGTTGCACAACAGATGGGGACTCGGGGTGGAAGGTATGGCCAGGGGCTGAGACCAGGAAATAAGAAAATACGAGACCAACCAGCTCCACGAGAACATGGAGAGAGGGAGGGAAAGCCGTGGGATGGCCTGCACGTCCAGGAACGGTGCTTCCAGCCAGCCGCGCTGGCACCGGGGCCCTCTCCACCCGGCTCCCTAGAAGAATCTCCTGGGAGGCTCCATAGCAAAGAGTCCCACGTTATTTAGTGACAAAAAGAAATGAGCCAGCAAGCCACAAAAAGACATGGAGGCATCTTAAATGGGCATTGCTAAGCGAAAAACGCTAATGGTATGATTCCCACTGTGTGAGATTCTGGAAAAGACAAGCTGTGGAGACGGTAAAGGGATTGGTCGCTGCCGGGGTTAGAAGGGGGAGGTGACCAGGTGGAACACGAAGGACCTTCAGGGGAGTGCAAGTCTATTCGGGACCGTAATGGTGCATGGATGTCATTACACATGTTTCAAAGCCCACCATTATACAGCACAGTGAGCCCTGATGTAAACTGTGGACTGCAGGTATAATAATGTATCAATATTGGCTCACTGATTGTAGCAAATGTACCACACCAATGGAAGATAGCAATAACAGGGGAAACTGAGGCAGGATGGAGAGAAGGAATATGGAGCTCTGTACACCATCTGCTCAGATAATCTCTAAACAAAAAATATTTCAACAATTTTTAAAAAATATATTCCCAAGGCCCACATCAGGGCTGAGCACCATCCGGGACTCAGGCTGGGCTGCATATGGCTCCCGGAAGCTCTCTGCCCAGGCCCTGGTCAGGAAGAGAGAGTGACTGTGTGAGCAGGCCAGGCACCCCTAGGCTGCCCTGCCAGCTGCCGGAGCCACAGCACCTAGCAAGGGCCTGGTATGCAGTGGGTTTTCAATAAATATTTGTTCAGTTTAAGAATGTTTGGGGCATTAGAAACCCAGGTGCAGGCTGGGATGAGGGAGTGGGGTTCTACAGGAGTGGGGAGAAAGTAGCAGGGGCTAGGGGGCACTTTGGCCACCGTGAGGGGACCCAGAGGAGGAAGGAGCTGGCACTGCCGTTCTTCCCCCATAGAGTGGGGAAAGCTCTGCCGGTCAGCTGGGCACACAGGAAGGAATGGTGAGCCAGGGGTCAGACGCCCAGGTGTCAGGACATTTCCAACATGTCTATCAGAAAAATTAGATTTTGGGTTTCTAAGCTGGGATCTGTGGTGCAGGAGGGACCAGTGGGGCAGGGAGTCCAGAGGGCTGGGCCAAAGCCCAGCATGTTCGACCTCGACCCCCGTCTCCTTGTCAACAGAGCGGATGGGCTGGGTCCTTCTTCACGCTCGCTCCACCAGTCTGAGACCTGGACCGAAAGGGATTCTCCAACCTGTCCCTACCTTGTGACAGTGTTTATCGCAACAGGAAATCTCCACTGTGTCTTGCCTGAAGCAGAAGTAGAAGCCGTTGCCCTGGGTTTTACAGACGGAACCCCGGCTTCGTCCTGGGGGTGTTTTTTGCACTGGGAGCCACTCCCTTCCCACTGTCACCTAAAGACCTCGTGAGCTTAAGGAAAAACAGACAAACAAAAACAAATTAATAGCAATTGGTTGTGCTCAATTTTAGAAGATCACGAAATATGAATAGAAGAATCTAATAAATTACAGACAATGATCAAACGCAGCCGTGTGCCTGGCACTGCACAGTAGGCAAGACACACGGTGTAGAATAAGCCACACTCTCCTCCTCCGCTGAGGTCGCAGACACACCCCACGCCCCAGAGTGAGCGTGCAGCACTTTGGCAGATGCATTTATTAGAAGCAGGAGCTACAATTCCCTCGTCGTGCACGGAAGCCCCACGCTAAGCACTTCACCTGCTCTCTCACATCAGGCTCTCTAGAAACCAAACCTGATAAAGGTTAAGACGTTGACACCTCGTTGCAGTGAGCCCAGGTCGGTGAGGGTGGGGGAAGGGAGAAGAAGACGGGAACAAGGAGATGCCCCGCACTGGCGACGGCTTCACAGCGAGCTCTTAGGAGACAGGGTGGGGTTCCTTAGAAGGGTCTCCACACCTCTGGACCTTGGAAGAGGCCATAGAAGGGAGACAGGTGGGAGGATTTATCAACCTGGCTCCATCCCATGTCTCGTTTCATTTGGGTCAAGTTTCACCTCACGGTTTGTTTCAGCCCAGGAGAAAATGCTCAGGAAGCTAGACCCCGTGCGCTGTGGAGTGTGTCTTATCCGAGTCTGAAAGTGGAGAGGTGACCCAGCAAGGGTCAGATGTCAACTGAGAGAGAAAGAAGCAGTGAAAGTAACCTGAAAAGGTGTGCGAGGTTAGGATGGGATACACCTGTGTATCTCACTGTGTGACTCACAATGGCCCTAGGAGGTAGGTATTGTCATCCCCATTTCTCAGGTGAAGAAACTTAAATGTGGAATTTTAGCTGCCATTCATAAAGGAAAAACCAGTATGAGATTTACCCTCCTACACTGAAAAAGCAAAAAACATGGAAAAATGGACAAAGTGTGTGAAACAACTCTTTTCAGATATTGGACAATAGACAGCTCAGGACTGTGATCCCTAGAGGAGGGAAAACACAATTGAGCCCTAAAATCACCTTGGCTTTCTGCCTGGGGAAACTCCCAGGCCACAGTGCAGGGAAGCGGTGTGCAGCAGAAGAGACCCAGAGAGGAGCCTAGGGAGGTCGAGGCAGCTAGAATTTGTGAGGCAGAGCACTGAGACAGAAGGAACTACACAGAGAAAGAACTCCAGAAATATCCACTAGATCACCTTGAGTCTTGGGTGAAGACTGATCCACACAAGGCTGGGCAAAGCACAGCTGCTGGAGAGCCGTGAGCTGAGCAACCAGAGCTCACTCAGGGCCGAGACACATGCCAGTTCCCACAGCCGGAGCAAAGAGACCTCGCTGAATGCCGGGAGATTCAGCGGAGCTCCAGAAGGATCATGCCCAAGTCACAGAGACAAACTAGTCCTACAGTACGGGCTAATATTGTTTAAAAATTTAAAAGGATTAAACTGATCCACAAGTGACCTTACTGCCTGCCATAACAAATTTCAAAACACTGTAGAAGGAAGACAACATCAAAACTCAGAGTAATGTGGCATAAATAATGTCTAGCACCTGAACAAAAATCACTAGACATGCCAACATGCAGCAAAACTTGGCCCATGACCAGGAGAAAACCTGGTCAAAAATAAATAAATAAACTCAGATATGACAGAGATGGTGGAATTAGCAGATAGTGACTCTAAAATAGCTATGTAAATATGCTCGAGAATTAAAAGGAAAACATGAACATAATAAAAAAAGAAATGGAAGATATATATTTAAAAATGGAACTTCTTTTATATATTAAAAATAAATGGAAATGAAAAATACAACAGCTGAGATGAAAATTTCACTATCTAGACTTAACAACACATTAAATACCGAAGAATAAAAAGATCAGGGAATTCAAATGCATAGCAATGTTGAACCCATCCAAACAGAAGCTCAGAGGGGAGAGTGAGGAAAATGAATACAGGCTCAGGAACCTACAGGACAACATCAAGCGGTATAATATGCACGCCGATGGCGTCCCAGACAGAAAGGCAAGGAAGGATGGTAAAAATGTTTGAAGAGACAATGCTTCAGATTTGATGGGAATCATAAACACACATATATGTAAGACGTTCAAAATGAATCAGACGCCTGAATGTAAAATCTAAAGCTACAAAAGTTTTAGAAGGAAACATAGGGACTGAATCTTTGTAACCTTGGGTTAGGCAAAAATGTCTGTGATATGACACCAAAAGCACGATCCAGAAAAAGATTTATATAAAAAATCTGTAACAGAGGAAATTGATAAATGAGAGTTCAGCAAAGCTAAAAACTCCTGTTCATTGAAAGACGGTCTTTTCCAAATGAAAAGATGAGCCACGTCCTGGGAGAAAGTGTTTGTGAACCACATATCTGATGAAGAACTCGTATCCAAAATAGTTAAAGAACTCTCAAAACTCAGTATTGAGAAAACAAACTGCACGATTAAAAATGAGCCAAATACTTGAAGAAACATTTCACCAAAGACGATAACTGGCCGGCAAACAAGCACATGAAAACACTCAGCACCACCGGTCACTAAGGAACGCAAATTAAAGCCACGTTGAGATAACACTACACACTTCTTTAGTGTGGCCATGTAACAGTTCGTTCAGTGTTCATGTGGGCAGGGGGAGCTGACGGTACCAAGTGCTTGGAGGGTGCAGAGTGACCGGAAGTCTCCCACGTTGCCAGTGGGAACGCAAAATGGGGCAGCCGCCTGGGAAAACAGTTTGACAGTTTCTAGTAAATTTACGCGTTTATCATGGGACTCCAAATCCCACCTAGGTATCTGCTCAAAATAAATAAACGCCTGTGTCCACACAGAAACTTGTATGTGAATGGGATTTTTCGTGTGTGGCTTTTATTAAAACCCAGAAACAATCCAAATGTCCTTTGACCCATCAACGGATAAGCAGACTGTGTTACAGCCGTACAGTGGAATACTATTCAGCAAGGAAAGCAAATGGAATACTCACATGCGCTTTGAAATATTGATACACCTCGTGCCAAGTGGAAAAAAATCAGATTCAAAAAGGCTGTACACTGTATGAGTTTATCCATGTGACGTTTGGGAAAAGGCAAGATCATAGGGACAGAGAAGAGGTCGGTGGTGGCAGGGACTGAACTGTGTCCCACGAGAGTCACGTGCTGAAGCTCTGCCTCCCAGTGTGACCGCACGGCCGTCCCGTCTTGCGATGGTTTGACTTCCCGTTTTTGACTTTGTGATGGTTTATTGAAATGTGAGCCGTCTTCAGCCAAGAAGCTCCTTAGAACTCATCCCGGGGTTGTGGTTTCCACGGAACGTGTATCACTGTCTCACCGTCACAAAGTCACACAGCGTGGGCTGAACCGTGAGGACTTGGGGACCCTCTGCGGCATCACCCGTGTTAAATCCACTTTCAACTTATGATATTTTAGACTTATAATGGGATTGTGGGGTGGTCCCATCATAAGTCAAGGAGCATCTATATTTGTATATAAGGCCTTTAGGAATGTCATGAAGTTAAATGAGGTCATAATGGTGGTGGGGCCCTAACACGATAATCTGATAGGATAAGTGTCCTTATGAGAAGACGCCAAATATTTCTCTCTCCCCCACCTCTCTCTCTCTCTCCTTCTCTCTCTCTTCCACATATGAGAACACAGCAAGAAGGCCCCTTCCTTAAGCCAGGAAGAGAGGCCTCACCAGAAACCATTGCTCTTGGACTTCCAGCCTCCTTAGCTAGAGAAAATACATTTCTGCGGTTTAAGCCGCCGTCCAGGGTGTCCTGTTACGGCAGCTCAAGCAGACGAACATAAGTGGTTTCTAGTGGTTGAGGGTAGGGCTGGGCGTCCGAGGGGTGGTGGAAATATTAATATTCCGTGTCTTGGCTGTGTAGGTAAACAACAGCAAGTGCTTGTCAGAATGCACAGAACTGCACATTAAAAAGGAAGAACAACTCAGTATATAAGTTAGACCTCCACAGAGCGGCCAAAGAAAAAGCCCACGTTGCTCACGGACAAAGACAAGAACAACGAAGACAGCTCATCGGGACAGCGCGAGAGAAACCGCGGCGTGGGGAGGAGTCCTGGGGCAGGAGCGGAGATGCCGCGGCACAGGCTGGCGTGCGGGGAAGCGTCCCAGAGCAGGTGCCCTTGAGCTCAGCCTCAGAGGAGGGGAAAGATGTCGCCGAGCAGCCAGAAGAGCGTTTTAGGGAGGGGAGGCAGCAGCTGTAGGGCGCGGGGAGGCTGGGCAGAGGCGGTGGCCCGGCCAGAAACACTGCGGATGCAGGAGAGCCTCCGAGCCCAGGCCAGGATGCCGGATGCTGCTCCGGAAGGAGAGAGACACAGCAACGTGCCGACCATGGTGTGGCTTCCCGCTGGCCACAGCTCAGCTAGGGGCTCTCGCCTCAGTCCCCAAGCTGCCAGATGTCCCTGAGCACTCATTCTGTGGCACCACGGGCCAATGTCAGAGAGCTGGGAATGTGGAACTGTTGGGATAAGCTCCCGCGGCTGGGACAAGCACCGTTCTCCAGACATATCCCCGTGGCTTGCGAGGCCCTCCCTGGCCCGCTCGGCCCCTCTCCCTGACCTCACTACCTCCCCACGCACCTCTTCCTCAGTCCACTCCAGCCTCCGCCGGCCCCTCGCGGTTCCTCCGACACAACAAGCAAACTCATGCCTCGGGGCCTTTGCACAAGCTGTGCTCGCCCCAGCCTGGACACTCCTCCCCAGATACTCTCAGGGCTCTGCTCAAACGCCTCATCCTGCGCCAGCAGCGCCCACCCCCAGACACCCCCGCATCCTGCTTAATTCCTCTCCCCGGACTCACCTCTTCGTTTGCTTCTTCAACGTCTACCTCCCATCAGAAAGTGAGCTCTAGGACAGCAGCCCTCGACAGATACCTGCCGAAGGACAGGGGATGCCTTCCGGAAACTTCTTCCGCCTGAACTGCGGCTCTGATGGAAACCACTCGCGGCAGAGGAGGCAAGGCCAGGCCCAAGAGGGGTCACACCCAGCGGGGCTGGGGCCACAGTCACACCATGTAGAAAATATTGCCTCCTGCGTAAGCTCTAAAATGAGGATTCCAGAGACTCTTACTCCAAAGCCAAGAGGGGCACGCCAGATCCTAACTTACCCTGTGCCCACCCAGTCATGTGCAAAAAGTCCACACT
The DNA here is from genome assembly GCA_963575035.1 of Avahi laniger. Classification (NCBI taxonomy): domain Eukaryota; kingdom Metazoa; phylum Chordata; class Mammalia; order Primates; family Indriidae; genus Avahi; species Avahi laniger. The sequence continues at coordinate 29,065 of CAUYSK010128012.1, forward strand.
GTGCGCCAGGCCCTGTGCTGGGTGCTGTGGTCTCGATGGTGAGCAAGACAGACGTGTTCACTGCCCCGCACCCACCCGTCACCTCCAGCTCACGGTCCAGTAGTGGAGACACACAGTCAGCTGGACCACCATGGTACCAGCTAATACGTGTCATCCAGGCGTGGGCTGGGGGAGCCCATGGAGACAGGTGGCCCAGCCTGACCCAGGATGTGGTCAGGGACAGCTTCCTGGAGTCAATGACCCTCTGTGCAGAGTGACCTTCATTAAAGAAACACTGGTGGTGCGCCAGCTGCCTCAGCTACCCTTCCCAGGCCTCCCCAGTCTTAGCGCTGCCCTGCCCCCATGGCAACCGCGCCAGGGTATCATGGTCTCCCTCCACACCCCCTGTATTAGTCACCTGTTGCTGTGTAACAAACCACGCCAAACACAGAGGGTTGACGCAACAACAGGCGTTTGTTACCGCATGGTTTCTGTGGGCCAGGACACGGGAGTGGCTGGGCCGTGCTGGCTGGGGGTGTCTCATGAGCTTGCAGGCGGGTGTCGGCTGGACGGGCAGTCCTCTGACGGTTTGACTGGGGCAGGGGATCCACTTCCAAGGCGGCTCCCTCACACAGCTGGTGAGTCAGTGCCGGCTGTGGGGAGGAGGCATCAGTTCCTTGCCACGGGGCCTCTTGAGCATCCTCGTGTCATGGCAGCTGGCTTCCCTCAGAGAGGGATGCGTGAGGCCAAAGCAAAGCTCAATGTCCTTTATGGCCTAGCCACATGCTGTCACCTCTGCTGCCTTCTCCCTCACACAGCCCAACCTGGGTTCAAAGCAAGAGGACACTACACAAGGGTATAAGTGCCAGGAGCCAAGAGATGTGGACATCACCTTGGGGGCTGGCTACCACACCCACACCTGTCCCTGGAGACTGAAGCAGAGGTGTGTCCCTTGGCCTGCTCCTCTGCAGCCTGGGTCTATCTCAGGCTGAGTTAGGGTTCCGTGGGGTTACCACTCACTGGCCTCAACCAGAGAATGGATCCTGTCCTGTTGCAATTGTCTCTCTGCTGATCTTTCTTCAGAATGGGGCTAAGAACCATGAAGGGCAAAGAGCATATCTGTCTGACTCATCTGTATCCTCAACATCTGGCATCCAGAGCTTGTTTCACCATGATTTTTGGTTTAGTAAGCATCAATTTGATGGGTGGATAGATTGGATGGATGGATAGTTGATGGATGGGTAATGGATGGATGGATGGATGGAAGGAAGGATGGATGGCTGATGGATGATGGATGATTGATGATGGATGGATAATGGATCAATGGATGGATAATGGATGGATAGATGGATAATGGATGGATGGATGATGGATGGATGGATGGATGGATGGATGGGGGATGGATAGATGGATGATGGATGGATGGATGGATGGATGATGGATGGATAGATGGATGATGGATGGATGATGGATGGATGGATGGATAGTGGATGGATACAAAAATGGCCTGTCCTATATTTCTCTTTTGAGGTAACTACTTGGGATTCTTAGAACTCTCAAGCCAAGCAGGACCTTGAAATTCATCTACAGACACATCCCCAGAGCCAGCAATGCCAAAGAGCCATCAGTTATTGAGGCCTGGATTCCAGGGCTGATGGGAAGAGTTCCCTACTCTCCTCATGATCTACCTCCCCTTCTGGCATGTGGGCACACATGCGTGTGTGGGCATGAGGACACGCCATAAGGACACTCACATGCCCCAGACTTCTAGAAACTGTTGTCATGAAGCAGCCTGCATACCCCCTGCTCAGGGGGTGAGTCAGCCCCACTGGGCCAGCAATGCCACACAAGGCCAGCTTCCTCCAGCATCCTGTCCTGGGCTGGGCAAGGGCGGGGCCTGGAGATCCCTGGTGAAGGAGCGTGGTGGGGGCGGGGGGCATCCGTGAGCCCGCTTCACCCGCCCACCTGCTCTGCCATCTGGTCTTTCCCGGCGCCCTCCCCCACCCCCTGCCTCCCTCCCTTCCTCTTTCCCCAGAGGCTTCTGTGGGGACCTGAGATCCCCACACTCCCTGTGGTCAGGGAATTGAATACCTGCAACAGCTTTCGTCCCTTTCGGGAGGATGGGAAATGCCCTTTCGAGCAGATCCCGTTGCAGGAAGAGCACAATACACAGCCTCGGTCTCCACCCAGCTCCTGAGTCAAAGCAGGAGGGAAGCACACGGCGAGGCCGGGGGCCGGGCGGCCTGGGCTTTGGGGGCCCAAGCCTCGTGCAGTCCAGAGGGCCAGTTTGAGAACAAGAACACCAAATTCAAAATGCAAACTAGGTGCAAAAATAATCATTTAGAATGAAAAGGAAATCACAACAAATGACAAATTTGTAAAAAGCTGACTGAACCGTAAACACCACATGCAGAAAAACAGCTGCGATTCCATGATTAATGAACGCCTGGCCCTCCTTAGGATACCTCAGTCCTGCGGTTGTGGCTACCGACTCTTTGTTCGACAATTATTTTGTAGTGTGATTTTCCACAGAAAGAATGGAAGATGCTTCATTCTGTCCTCCAGCATGTTTGGTTAACATTTTTTTGTTGTTTTTTTAAGAAATTTGTTTATTTTTGATAGCTTAGGCAAGTTTTTTTCAATTGTGTGGCTCTTCATTGGCAGGGCCATATCTGAAATGTGCTCTGCATTTTCTTGCCAGGAAGGGGGGTATCTGTCTGGGAGTCTCACTTCTCTGACATCCTTCATGCCCCCAACGACCGCAGGTGGGCAGCTGGGCCAGCCCAGCCAGGCCCTCCTCCCCTTTGGTCCTGGAGGGAAGAGGTAGCCACGGCCCAGTCCCCGTGGCCCTGAGCAGGAAGCATAGCAGTGACTCCTCCTAGTCTGTTTCCTTGGGGTCAAGAGAAAGAGTCCAGATGCTTCCTGAGGTCCTGCGCAGGTTGTCCCAGGGGCCAGCCCATGGCCCTGCCCACAGCCCAGGGGCACCCCAGGTGCAGGGCCAGGGAAGCCATGCTGAACTGTGGGAGGACCCACAGGAACGAGGGCTCTGGAGCCTGAGCTTCATTACTTATTGACAATCCCACGGTGCCTCCTGCAAATGCCCAGGGGCCTGGCCCCCAAGACACCTCCAGTTTCCCTTTCCCACAGCCAGGCCCCTGGGGCCAGGTCAGAGAGGCAGGCCCACGCCTGATGCCTGAGGCAGTGGCCTGAACGTTCTGCTGGACAGAGGACAGAGAGCATCCTGGGGAGGGATGTGGCCATGCCCACGGGCCCTGGGATTTTGGAGCAGTCATTCATGGCCCTAACTCAGGCTTTCAAACCTGCAATTCCAGACCCTCCCACGTGGAGGTGCTCAGTCCTGTGTTGAAGACACAGAGGCCTCGATGCCAGGCATGTCTCTCTTGGGTCTTTAAGGGAATGTGGGGTGGGAAAGGGGGTAGCCTCCCCCGCAACGGCCTCTGTGGAGCACCAGGGAGGGTATTTTCACCAAGCGTGGGAATTGGTAAAAGTGCCAGTTTCATGGGAGTGGGAGAAGCTGCCCATGTCTAAACCCCGACTCAGGCCCTGCCCTGTCCCCACCACACACACTGGCCCCCAAAATCCTACCGCCACTGGGAAAAGCCACATGCCTGGCCAAGCTGGGGTCCAACGTTACTCCCAAGTTAAAGATGTTGTCCACAGGAGCGTGAGAACCAGGGCTAGCCACTAACTTCCCCACGCTTCCGGAAGGCTGCCTCTCTCCCTGAGCCTCGGTTTCTTCAGCGGTAAAATAAGCACGCAGGAAGACAACATCTCTGAGTCCTGCTCACCCCACAGAGCTATGATATAGCCGATCTGACTAATCCTAGGGCAGAGCCGCCTCCCGTAGGAGCACATGGAAGGAACTCGTCGGCGCTGATTCGGGCCTGCCCGAGTCCCGTTTCTATCCATGCATCCTCCCTTGTGTCCACGGTCACAGCGTCCTGGGATGGAGCTGACACAGTGCTCAGGCCAAGCCTCGGTGTTTGCAGTGACCGCATTGTCTCTGCCACTTAACCGTGGGGCGCCGGGGAGGGGCTCACGTTTGAGTGGCCAGCCTGCCTGGCCGGCGGGGCGGCACTTGAGGGTGAAAATGCCCCCAGTGTTTGATTGGAAACCTAACAGAGGCGTCCACCCCTCCCGATTTCTCGGGACGGATGAAGTGTGTCATTCACAGACACGGGATGGTTTCCAGGGCTAACCTGAGCCAGCAGAGGGTGGGTCGCAGGGCAGGGAAGCATATCAAGTGACCTATGAAAGGAACCCTCCCGCCCACCCACCTCCAGGCCGGCTGGGGAGGTGTTCTGTGGGCTGGGGGCAGAGTCCAGATGGGGCCCGGTGAACAGCACCCTCGGGCAGGACGTAGCCTTTGATATTCAATCCCCCGCCCAGGCTCAGTTTCCCCTTTTGCCCCATTTCAGCCTTACGCCAGGCAGAAGGCTGTGAGGGTTTTCTTTTTAAAAAAAAAAAATCCCAAACCTCTTTCACTTGTGCTCATTTTGCTACTATTGAAAATGTGGGAAGATATTTACAAGATCTTTTTTTTTCTTTTTTAACAATAAGTACAAGCTGCCAACTAATTCTAGGACAAACCTGCCTCCTATAGTTTCTGGAAAAGTCACTTCAATATCAAAAGGGAAAATATACCTCTGACGCGCTTGGCTAAGTAGTTCCTGATCAATCCAGTCTGAATACAAAATGCCTATATCAATTCATTTATTTTTGTGAAGAAGGAAGAACTCACGGGAAGCTGGAATCTCTTTCTCAGCCCACAGGGTCAGTTCAGGGTCATCCTCCTTCTCCGCAGCTGCAGCTTCAGTGTGGACAAGGGAGGCCTGGTCTGGAGCCAGAAAGTCTTGCAGCCTCCGGTGGCCACGGGAGGGGGCTTCAGTTTTTCTCTTCCGCTCACAGAGTGTCAGCACCCTCGTCTGAAAATGGAAGTCACACTCCCTGCTCACGGCAGAGCATTGATTCGAGATGATGAATGACAGGGTGACATACCCTCTGGGGTTCCTGAAAAAATATGACACAGGCCAATTAGACTCATTGGAAAGTTTAAGTCACAGTCACAACTCTGCCTGGATGTTGTCAGACTGAATAAAAGATCGAGACCCAAATACATGCTGTATACGAGAAACCCACGTTAGATACCAATACGCATACAGGTTTAAAATAAAAAGACGGGAAAGATATAAAGAGGGACTACTCACAATGCTAAAGTCCGTGAACCAAGACATGACCACCATAAATGTGTGTGCATTCAGTAAGACAGTTTGGAAATACGCTAAGCAAAAACTGACACAACTGAACAAAGGTATAAACAAATCCATGATTTTAGTAGAAAATTCCAACACCTCTCTCTCACTAACTGGTAGGACAATTAGACAGAAAGTCAAGAGGAATGCAGATGATGTAACGCTGTCAACCAACTTGACCAAATTAAACTTCTAGAAAGGAAAGTGAGGTCACAAAAGACATGTGGCTTCTGTCTCAGTCTCTCTTAAACCAGTCATTCTGGGAGAAGCCCCTGCCGTGTCGTAAGAGCACTCAAGCAGCCATAGGGGAAGGTCCATGTGGCAGAGCTGATACTCTGAGATGACCGTAGCCCCACCCCACATCTCGATTGGAGCCTTATTAGGAAAGACCTTGAGCCAGATGTGCCCAGCTCAGCTTCTCCCAGATTCCTGACACACAACTCTGTGATGTAATATGCTTACTGCTTTATGCCACTAAGTTTTGGGGTAAATATTTATGCAGTACAAGATGATTAATACAAAGGGGACAGAAAAAAATATGTGAAGAAACAATGGCTAAGAACTTTCCAAGTGCAATGTAAACCATAAACCCACAGACCTGAGAAACCTAAGGAACCCCAAGCAGAATGAATGTAAAGACATCTACACCAAGACACATTATAATCATACCAGTGATAAAATCTGGAAAGCAGCCAGAGAAGAAGACACATTGTATACACAAGGATAACAATAAGAACAACGACATTTTTTATTTATGGTCCCGTATATTGTATGTCATAAAGAATATGAAAAACAGTGAGTATTCTGTTCTTTGAGGTAGACTTTTGTGTCAGTGCAATCGGGGTGGTCAATAGTGGCACTCAGATTTTTCATGTCTAGTTTCTGTCTCAGCTGCTCTATCAACTGCAGAGAGACAGTTACTAAAATGTCCACTTATGTTTTTGGACTTGTTTATTTTTTCCCTCCCTGCAATTTTGTCAAATTTTGCTTCATTCATGTTGAAGATCCATTAACAGGCATATTTGGACTACTATATCTTCCTCATGGGTGTCCCTTTGTTACTTATTACATAATTTATTAGATTTATTATTTATTACATTATTATAAAACATTACTCTTTATACCAGTGTTATATATTACATTTCGGCTAGAAGTCTATTTTATCTGATTTTAATATAACCACTTCAACCTTCTTGTGCTTATCGTTTTGCATGATATATCATTTTCCATCTATTCACTTTCAATCTACTAATATCTGTGTCTTTATATTTAAAGTGTGTCTCTGGTTGACGCAGGTTGGGTCTCACTTCTCTCTCTCTTTTTGTAATGGCAAGTTAAATCCATTAGCATTTATACAAATTTTATATAGTTATATTTAGGTCTGTTTGTCTTCTCTGTTTTATATTCCCCTGTGTTTCTCTTTTCCTCCTTTTTTGTTTTGTTTTGTTTTGGTTTTTGTTCTCAATTGAATATTTTTTTGGAATTCTATTGATCTGCTGACTTTTAACTATATGTATTTGCCATTATTCACCAACAAATTATTTTTTTCTAAGAAAACCTAAACAATTCAATTACATTCCTATTCATCAACAACAATCAGAAAAAGTAACTTTAAAAAGATAATATTTTAAAATATTATAGCATCAAATAGTGAGGAGCACCTGGGAACAAGTCTAACAAAAGACATGCAAGACCTTTATGAAAAAAATTATAAATTTTCATTGAAAGGCACAGAGGAAGCCCTAAATAAATTAACAGATACGCCATGTTCATGGATAGGAGGACTCAATATTGCAAAGACAACAATTCTACTCAGATCAGTTTATTACATCAAGGCAAATCTAATCAAAACTCCAATAGGCTATTTCATGAAACTTGACAAAGTGATCCTGAAATTTATGTGAATGATTAAGGTGCTTAAAACAGGAAGATAGTCTGAAAAAAGAAGGCAAGGAAGAGGAAGAGAAAGAGGTAAGGAAAGAAGAAGACAGTGCAAATGGGTCATATCAGAAATAAAGATTACAGTAAAACTACTATAATTAAAACGAGATAGTAGTAGTGCAGAAATAAACAGACTGATGGGACAGAACAAAGATACAAATTTTATGGAAACAATAAGAATACATCTGTAGAAAAAGAAAACAAAGAAAAAGCACTTAATACATGGGTCTGGGACAAGTGGCTTCACAAACGAAAACAAGATAAAATTAGATCCTTTCCTCACAAAGAGAAATAAATTCCACTTGAATCAAAGACCAAAACATGCACAGAGAATCCATACAATTTTAAAGTAAAACCTAAGAGAATACCTTTACAACACTGAGGTAAGAAAAAATGTATTAAACCTAAACAAAAAGTGCAAACATGAAAAGACTGATAAATGTAACTATATAATATGTAAAACAAACAAAAAAACTTTAGTATGACCAAAAATACCACAGGAAAATGAAAAGACCAGCTACAGAGAGGGAGAAGTTATATGTAATGTTTATAATTGACAAAGGATTCGTATCCAGGAATACATAAAGAACTTCTACAAATCAATAAGAAAAGTGAAAAATGGGCAAAAATATGAAGAGTCAAAGAGAAAGAACCAGGGCAGACACTATAACCTCACCGGTGATCAAGGAAGTGACAATGAAAGCAGTACGTGATGCCATGTCACATCCACCACCCTGGCAAAAAGGGAAGTCTGGTAGTGTTAAAAATGGACACAACGGTGGAATAAGAATTCCTGTACGTTGCCATCACATCTGTGTTTTGGGCAAGAAGAACCCGAACAGGGGAAAAGGGCTCATTGAGCTTATTAAAGTGTTTCCCCAGAAGCCCCATCCAATTCCCCCTATTACATGTCATTATCCACAACTCTGTCACATTGTCACCACAGCTGCAAAGAAGGCTGGAAAACATCACTTTTTAGCTAGATCAAGGATGGCCCAAACCATGCTTTTGACAGTAAGAAAGACTGGGGGAACTGGGTCTCTGCCACACTCCAGGACTCTCTTTCTGCTAGACCAGTCCACAGCCAAAGACTTGGGGTTCAACAGCATCTGCTGAAATCACTGACCCTTTTGCCTGTGGTCCCCATCCCAGCCAGAGCCACCGCCCCTGGCAGAGGCAGCCCTCAGACTTTCCACAGACTCTAGGCCAGTGAACTCCAGACTTTGCAGAACATTGATTCCCTTCCTCCCATCCCCACCATCCAACAGTCTCTCCTCGGGAGAATGCCGGGAGGGCATCAGGAGCTCATCCGAGTTGCACGTGAACAGGAAGCATCATGCTGGCCACAGGGGGATGACAAAAGCACAAGCCGCAGCAAGGACACCTATGAAAGAGTGTGCAGAGAAAGACTGGATCACTCAGGCTCAGTTCCAGTCTCTGAGCCACCATCTGCCACCTTGACTCTTAGGCCGGTGGGACAAACGCGATGCCTGGGTTAGAGACCATAGTGACTATGTGCCCTTCTGGCTACCCAGCATCCATTCACCCCTCTTCTGGGAACTACAACCCAATTTTCCTCGGAGGAGGGCCCCTCCCACCCCTGAATCCCCTTTGAGTGTGAGAAGTGGGCCATGTGACCCATGCTAGCCCATCAGACCCAGGTCTCGGTGATTGGTCAGAGATGGTCATGTGGCCCAGTCACAGCCAATGAGGCGCTTGCCAGGGAATGCTGGGAAAGACTCTGGCTCCTTGCACTAGCTCTGCGGGCTGCAGCCATGTTGTGAACCCAGGCAGCGGGCTGGAGACGAGGTGGCAGAGCACGGGAGGGTGTGGCCCGATGGAGAGAGGAGAGCCAGGGCCTGGGGCCTGTGGGCCTGAACCAAGCCATGCTCTACCCCCAAAGTCCTGTTCACGAGCCAACGAGTTTTGGCTGGATCCAGTTTGAGTTGGGTTTCCTGCCTCTCGCAGACGAGAGAGACTCCTAACACCACCGGGCGGAGGTCGAGGGGAGATAGGTGGGTGTGCGGGCGGCTCGCTGCCTGTCCCTGTGGCCTGGGCCCCGCCTGCTCGTCGGGAGCGGACGCGTCCCTCTTTCCCTGGACCGCGGCATGAGGGGCTTAATTTATGGTAGGAAACTCTTAACGGCGCAGGCGCTTCTGGAGAGCCCGTGACAATAGGCATAAAGCGTGCATTTAGCCCGTGTGAATGGAGGCTAGATTTACTGTCTGGGCCAGACGGGATTTTTGTCCCCAAGTCATCTCGGAGTACATTGGCCACTAAAGATCTCAACAGAAGACGAAGACGGAACAAAGGAAGTAAATTTTAAAAGGAACTTTGTCAAGGAGTTTTAGATGTTCAGCAGATAGAAAACTGCGGCTGCCTTCACCGAAATGACTGTTCGATTTGCCCAGTGGTTATGGATCAGAGGAAGATGCTAATGAAGTAGTTTAAATGCACGTTTGATGGACCCCGGAGAATGGGGCCAATTTCTTACAAGCCTGCAGCAAGGTTAAGGAATCAAAGAAGGTGGCCGTCAGATTTGCTGCCGGGGACAAGGCTCCATTGTCAGGGCTGCCTTTTTCAGCCGTGAAGCATGTTTTTAACTACAGTGTTTACCAACGTGTACATCCTAGCCTGGCTGACTGGGCCTGCAGAATTTATGACCAGGAACAAACCTCTCAGAGGGGAAAAGAAAACAGTGCCTACCAGCTGGGAAAGGTCTGTTTATGAGGGCCCTGCGGAGCTGCAGTGAGCATCTGGGCCTAGCCAGGCTCGGTGGGGGGTGAGCGGCCGCATTGGCAAAGCTTGGGGCCTAGCATTGCTGCGGGAAGGGTCCTGCCTTTCGAGAACAATTAAAGGGGGAAGGGGGCTTGAGTGCCCTCCGAGCTTCCTGCTTGGTTTCAACGTGGCTTGTCTCATTTTTGTCTCCTTAAGACAATCCGGATCCGGGCCCCTTCCAGCCGAGTTTCCCGTGAGCTTCCACCGCCAGTTACAGGCCGGAGACTGTGAGAAACTTGCAGACACCTAGCTTGGTTGATGGGACACTTGTTGGCAGGCCTGCCATTTGTGACCTGGCTCCCCGGCCTGAAAACTGAAGACGGGATGCCTTCTCTACACCCCCATGGTGACAACCACTGACCTTGAGCCTTGCTCAAGACCTTTGACCCAAGACCCCAATTGCCCGCTTGGCCATTCAGTGTCCTCTTGCACATGCCTTGCCTGTGTGTGGCTCCCGTTCCCTCAAGCAGAGCCCGGAGCAGCATCCTGGCCCTGGAGGAGCCCCCAGCCATTCTTGGCATGAGCTGCCCTACCTATAACCCCATTGTCGGCCTGTGTGCTCCATGCTGGCTTACATGTGCCCGGCCTGGACTTCGGCTCTGCCCCCTCTCGTCTCCCAGCCTCTGTCCCAGCTGCTCCCTCTGCCTAGAACCGTGCTACTCAAAGTGAGGTCCCCAGACCAGCAGCATCAGTGTTGCTGGGAGCTGATCAGATACGCATATTCCCAGACCCCCACCTCATACCAACTGAATCAGAGCCACAGGGGGCTAGGGTCCAGGGATGTCTGAAGCTCTCAGACAATTCTTATAAACACTAAAGTTTGAGAGGGACTCAGCCTGGGTGGCCCTCCTGCTCTGCCTGGTGTGTGTGTCTGTCTTTCCATCTCTCTCTGTCTTCCTCTCCCACCCCTCTCTCAGTTTGGAGGAGCTCAGGTCACACCGTGGAGGAGCAGGTAGCATCATGGAAGTTTCCTGGGAAGAGCAGGCAGGAGGAGGAGACTCTCCATCCTCTCCCTTGGGCCTGGGGCTCGGGGTCTTCCCAGCCTTATTGTTGAGCGGCTGGAAACTCAGGGAGCTCTGGCAGGCCAGGAGGCCAGCTCCCCAGAAGGGGTCTCTGGAGGCTACGTGAATATCCCAGGGCTGCTCTAACAAATGACCACAAACTAGGTGGCGTAAAACAATGAGAATTTATTCTCTTGCTATTCTAGAGGCCAGAAGTCTGAAATCAAGGTGTTAGCAAAGTGCTTCCTTTTGGAGGCCCAGAGAAAATTCGTTCCATACCTCTCTCCTGGCTTGTGATGGCTGCCAGCATCCTTTGCTAGTAAATGTTAGCAATGGTGTTCTAACCCAGGTCTGTCTGACCCCAGAGAAAAGGGGGCAAGGACCTGTTCACCCAGGTACAACTCTGTGGAGATAATCCTCCAAGGAGGTGACAGAGCCCTGTGCAACATGTCCTCTAGGGGACTGCCATCACCTCCTTCAAGGTCCCTGTGGTAGCCAGACTCTTCGAGACACCCCCAGTGATCCCCACCTTCTGGTTTTCATACCCCTATGTATCTCCCCTTCTCCATTGCACTAGGGTTGGTCTCAGTGGCCAACAGCCCAGTCAGAAGTGATGGATGTCACTTCCACATTTAGGTTATAAAAGACAGCAGCTTCTATCTTTCATTCTCTCTCTCTCCCTCTCTGCCCTCTCTCCCCCTCCCCCCTTCCTCTCTCTCATCTCTCACCCTGAGGGAAGCATGCTGCAGCCCTACGGAGATGCCTTGTGTAAGTTGCTAAAGCCTCTGGCCAATAGCAGTGAGGGTCTGAGGTGTGTCGAACAACCACGTGAGGAATGGGGTGAGTCCTCCAGCCTCAGCCAAGCCGTCAGATGATGCAGCCCCCTGAGATCCTGAGCCAGAAAGAGCCAACTCAGCCACTCCCAGATTCCTGGCCCTCAGAAACTGTGAGATAGTAAGTATTTATGGTTGTTTAAAGGTGCTTTGTTAGGGGACAGTTTGTCCCAGTGGTAGCATCTGGTACCACCCTTGGGCTCACATACAGCAGCTGAGATCAGGTCATTTCTACAAGCAGGGAAGTTCGCTGTGGTCCAGTGTGGCAGCTGGTGCTTGAGAGTGGCCATGAAGAAGCAGTGTGGTTTAAACACAATGGCAGCTTCTCTGCGAGGATGTGAGGTGTCTCTCAAAACCCAAGGACAAGGACAACAGGCTTCTGGTGGTACTAGAGCCAGGGGACCCACACTAAAGCCCACCTGCTCTTTCTCTAGCTTGGCAATTGCATTACAGGTGGGAGCAGGTGACATCCTGGCCTCTTTTTCCCAACCCAATGCCTCGGCCGTCGCTGGTCCCTCACCACCTGCTCTGGGCCACTGCCTCATTCTCCTGGTGAGTCTTTCAGCCTCTGGCCTGGCCTCTGCAGTGCATCCTACCCTCCCTCCAAGGATCCTCTAACCATGTCCTCCCTGCTGTCAGCCCTGCACTGGCCCCCTCATTGCTCACACAGTAAAATCCAAGCTATGTGACATGGTCAGTTATGTGACACGGTCCAGAGATCCATCCCTACCAAGGTCCATCTCTGCACACTCCCCTCCTTGAGCTTTCAGCTCCTGCAAAACAAAACTGCTAATAGCACCCATGGACACCAAAATGTTTCTTAGCCCCTTGCCTTGCAGCTGTGGTCCATTCCCTCTGGCCCAGGGTGCCCTTCTGCTCTAGTCTTCTCTTGGGCAACTCTTGCCCTTCCTTCCACATTCTGCTCATTGTCTCCAGGGCATCTTCCCTGATCCTGAACTCCACTCCAGGTTAGCTTGGGGTCCCCTTTGTGCCTCTGCAATGCAACTAGAAGGATTATACTTACGCCCTTTTTCAAAATCACCTCTTTATTAGGTATTATATTAAGCCCCTGAGATTCTTAGTTCCTAGCCTGGGTCCTGGCACATAGCTGACACTTTAACAATGAAGCAATGAGTTTAGAACCGACCCACACCTATATAGTCTCCTGGTTTAAGACACAAGGACCACCGTAATCAAGGGGAAGAAAGGGCAATCTTTTCAACAAACAGCGATGGGTTGACCAGATAGCCAATGGGAGGATAAGAACTTTTACCTCCAACTCACACCATGCACAAAAATTAATTTTACCTCCACCTGAAAGTAATGAAGCAACAGGCTCCCTTATCCTGCCATAGCAGTATCCAAAAAAAAAAGAAAAAGAAACCACCAGCTGAAATAGAAGGTCCAAATAACATAGAAATGTCCAAGTTTCAACTGAAAGTCGCTCATCAGACCAACAATGAGGACGTTCTCAAACTGAATGAAAAACAAAAAACAATAGATGCCAAAGCTGACATGAGAGATGTTAGCATTATCTGACAAAGAATGTAAAGCAGCCATGGCAAAGTGCTTCAGTTAGCAATTATGAATACACCGGAACAAGTGAAAACAAAGAAAGCCTCAGCAAAGAAATAAAAGATAAAGAACCAAATGGAAATATTAGAACTGGAAAATATAATAAGTGAAATTAAAAATCCATTGATGAGTTCAATAGAAGAATGGAAAAGACAAAGGAAACAGTTGGTAAACTGGAAGAAAGAATAATAGAAAGTACTAAATCCAAACAACAGAGAGAAAATATACTGAAATAAAAATGAACAAAGCTCAGAGACCTATGGAACTATAAAAAAACATCTAATATTTATTTTACTGGAGTCTCAGAAGGAAAGGAGGAAGAGAGAAGTGCCAAAAAAGTACTCACACATATAATGGCTGAAAACTTCCCAAATTTATGATGACATACCGATTTATAGATTCAACAAACTGAGCAAACCCTAAATAAGATAAACCAAAGAAATCCGCACCAAGACACATACCAATTAAATTCTGAAAACTAAAGGCAAAGAAAAAAATCTCTAAAGCACCAAACAAAAATTGATAGAACTGAAAGGAGAATTAGACAAATAGAATTAAAGTTGGAGATTTCAATACCCCTCTCTCAACAATTGTTAAAACAACTAGACGGAAAATCAGCAAGGGTACAGAAGCACTCAACAACATCATCAACTCCCAGGAACTAATCAATGTTTATAGTACATTCTGCCTGACAACAGAAAAATATGCATTCTTTTCAAGAGGTCATGGAACATATACCAAGATAGACCAAATCCTGGGCCATAAAACAAATCTCAACAAATTTTTAAAAAAAGAAATCACACAGAGTGTATTCTCCAACCACAATGGCATCAAACTAGAAATCAATAACAGAAAGATAAAAGGAAAATCACTGAACACTTTGAAATTAAACATCACACTTCTAAATAATTCTTGGGTCAAAGAAAAAGTCTCAGGAGAAATCAAAACAATTCAACTTAATGAAAATGAAAATACAACGTACCAGTATTAGTGGGACACAGCTAAAGCAGCGCTGAGAGGAAAAATTAAAGTACTAAAAGCATATGATAGAAAAGAGGGAAAAGCTTCAAAATCATAATCTAAGTTCCCACCTCAAGAACCTAGAGAAAGAAGAGCAAAATAGAGCAAAATCAACCAGAAGAAAGAAGAAGGGAAGAAATAGTAAAGATAAGGGCAGAAATCAATAAAGTTGATAACAGAAAAATAAGAAATTAAATCAACAAAACAAAGACCTGGCTCTTTGAAGACAGCAATAAAATTAACAAACCTCTAGCAAGACTGACAAAAAAAAAAAAAGGAGAAGACACAAATAGCCGATACCAATAATGAACCTGTAGACATCAAAAGCATAAAGTAGACTATTATTAACCACTCTACACACATAAATTTGACAACTTAGATGAAACAAACTAATTTCTTGATAAAACACAACTCACCTAATAAGAAATAGATAATCTGAAATAGCCTTATAGCTGCTAAGGAAATTAAAATCATAATTTCAAAAATCTCCAGATCCAGATAATTTCACTGGGAAATTCTACCAATTGTTTACAGAAGAAGTAACATGAATCTACCCAATCTCTTTTAGAAAGCAGAAGAAGATGGAGCACTTACCAATTCATTTTATGAAACTAATAATATTCTGATATCAAAACCAGACAAATATAGTACCCCAAAAAAAGGAAGAAATAAATAAAAAAGGTACTCCAATAGTTATTATTAGTCCTTATGAATATAGACACAAAAATATTTTAAAGACTATTAGCAGACGGGATTCAGCAAAATGTAAAGAGACCATGACCAAAAGGGATTTATCCCTGGAATGCAAGTCTTGTTGAATGTTCAAAAAATTCAATCAATGTAATCCATCATAGTAACAGGCTAAAGAAAAAAAATCATATGAGCATATCAATCAATGCAGGAAAAGCTTTTGACAGTCTTCAACATAAATTCATGATTTAAAAACTCTGAGATAAACAGGATCAGAGAGCAACTTTCTCAACTTGATAACAAGCATCTACAAAAAGCCTACAACTAAAATAGTCTTTCTAAGACTGGGAACAAGGACGTCTGCTCTCCCCACTTTTATTTAATGTAGTGCTAGAATTTCAAGCTAGTACAATAAGGCAAGAAAATGAAATAAAAGCCATACATAAGACAAAGGAGAAATAAAACTGCCCCTATTTGCAGATAACATGATTGTCTATGTAGAAAATCTCAAGGAATCTACACAAACAATAAATTCTAGAAACAAATAAGTGAGTTCAGCAAGACAATAGGAAACAAGATAAATATACAAAATTGACTGAATTTCTATATACTATCAATGAACAGGTGAACATCAAAATTAAAAATACAATGGCATTTAAATCACTCAGAAATTAAATACTTAGATGTAAATCCAAAAAAATGTGCAAGACTTATATGCAGAAAACTACAAAACCACAATGAAAGACATCAAAGAAAATCTAAATAAATGAAGAGATATACTATGTTCATAGATTAGAAGGCTCAACATAGTAAAGATGTCAATTCTCCCTAAGTTAATATAAAGCTATTGGTTGCTACACAGCAATTGCTATCAAAATCCCAGTAAGATTTTTTTTTTTGTATGTATACACAAGATTATTCGAAAATGTATGTAAAATCAAAAGGTGTTAGAATAGCTAAAACAATTTTGGAAAAGAAGATTAAAGTGGGAGTGATTAGTTTACTAGATTTCATGGTTAATATATAGTCTTATATAATCAAATAATAATACAATAATGAAAACTGCATGGTATTGGTAGATAAATAGACATATATAACTGTTGAACAGAATAGAGAACCCAGAAATAGATACACACGAATATACCCTACTAATTTTTGACAAAGGTGAAAAATCAATACAATGGAGGAAAAATAGCATTTATAATGAGTAGTGCTAGAGCAACTGGACATTTCACAGGCAATAAAATGAACTCCAACCTAAGCTTCACATCTTTTACAAAAATAAACTCACAATGAATGATGCATATGTGAGACCATAAAGCTTTTAGAAAAAACACAGGAGAAAATCTTGAGAATCTAAGGCTAGGCAAAGATTCCTTAGCCCTGACACTCAGAGCATGATCCATTAAAGGAAACTTGATACAACAAACTTAATCCAAGATGAGAACTTTTGCTCTCTGAAAGACCCATTAAGAGGATGAAAAGACAAGCTATAGACTGGGAAACAATATTTGCAATCCACGTATCTGACAAAGGAGAAGTATATAGGCTATATAAAGAACTCTTACAACTCAACAGTGAAAAAAAGCAAACAATCAAATTCATAACATGAGCAAAAGATGAAGAGACATTTCAGTGAATAAGACATCCAGATGGCAAGTAAGCACATGGGAAGATGTTCCCATCATTAACCATTAGGGATGTGCCCATTAGCCACGGTGAGGTGTCACTAGACACCCATCAGAATGGCTACAATAAAAAACAGTGACATCGAGAGCTGGTGAGGATGTGAAGAAACTGGGCCACTCATGCCTTGCTGGTGGGAATAGAAAATGGTACAAACACTCTGAAAAACAGTTTGGCAATTTCTTTAGAAACAAAATAGCAAGAACTATATGACTCAGCAATTAAATTCCTGGGTATTTACCCCCAGGTAAATGAAGACTTATGTTCATGCACATAAAAAAAAAAAAAACCTGTACACAAATATCTATAGCAGCTTTATTTGTAATAGCCCCAAACTGGAAAACAGCCCAGATATCCTTAGCAGGTCAATCATTAAACAAACTGTGGTTTAGCCACGTCATGGAATATTACTCGTCAATAAAAAGGAAGAAACTATTAATGTACATAACAATCTGGGTGACTCGCCAAAGAATTGTGCTGAGTAGGAAAATAAAAAGCTATTATTCCATTTATATAATCATCGACACACACAACATGGATGAATCTCAAAAAGATCACGTTGCTGGAAAGAAGCCAATAGAAAAGATCACATCCTGAAGGATTCCACTCTCAGGAAGTTCAAGGACAAGAAGAACCAATCTATGGTGACAGAGCTCAGATGCGTGGTGACCTGGGGTGGGGGCTACAAATGGGGAAAGGGCCCAGGGAAGCTCTCCTGGGGCTGGAAATGTTCACTCCCTTGATCGAGGTGGCAGTCGCATGCGTGTAGACATAAGTGAACATCCAGTGAGCGTCCGCCTAAGATGTATGTGCACAACTCATAGGTACGTTAAAACTCAACTTTAGAAAATAGTTTTCAACGATTTTTCAGTGAATGCATGAGATATAGAGGAAGAAAAGAGCAGAGGGGCTGAGCTCCATGGGTAAGGAAACTCAAACCCAGACCAGAAACTGATTCAACCACTAAACTCAGGGCTTGTTTACAGGGACCCAGGAGGCCCCAGAGAAAAGGGAGCACCCTGCAGATTCCTGGGCAAAAATCCTGCCCAGCAACAGGGCGGGCGGAGCAGTGAGCCTCTGTCCATGGATGTGGGCCCAGCCTTCCCCCACTCGCAGGAGTGCCCAGGCTGGCGCGGGTCTCGGCCTGAACTTGAGAGCTCTTGGGGCGAGGCTGAGGTAGGGCGGAGGCCGGGGTTGGGGAGCCCAGCCCACTAGGGCTCTGGGTGGACACCCAACAGCAGGAGGGGGCTCCGTGGGAAGGCAAGGAAAAACCAATCCCTGGCAGAAAACCCAGGCCTGCCCCAGGCTGCCCTTTTGCTGGCATGGAGCAGGCAGCTAGTAAATGTGTGCTGAACTGCAGTGAATTCCCAGGCCATGGAGACGTTCAATGGCTCAGCTCCATTCCCGGGGAGCTACTCCATCAATTGACTTGCTGATTAATTAATGATCAGTCTTTGTGAAATAGTTTACAAAGCACTTCTAACAAATAAAACTCAGGGTTCAGATCTTGGCCCCACCTCTCAATAGCTGTGTGACCCTGGGCAAATCACTTAAACTCTCTGTGCCTCCATTTCTTCAACACAATAAATGGGGATGATAATGGCACCCTACCTCATAGGACTAGGTGAATCAATATGTGTAAAGTTCTTAGAATAGCACCTGTCACCATGGACCACCCCTGTGATGGGGCACTGGAAATGTGGCTAGTTTGAATGGAGATGCATTGGACTTTAAAGAATTTTTACCAAAAAAAAAAGGATATAACATATAAAAACAACATTTATTGGATGTCAGGCAGGGGGGAGGTGGAGGAGGGGACGAGTATATGCACACACAAAGAGTGCAGTGTGCACCATGCGGGGAACGGACACACTTGAAGCTCGGACTTGTGGGGGGGAGGGGGAGACAACATACCTAACCTAAACATCTGTACCCCCATAATATGCTGAAATTAAAAAAAAAGGTGCAAAATGTCTCATTAAGGAGGCTTTCTATTACCTAGAAGAGAAGCATTGGAATGTTCCCAACACAAAGATAGACGTTTGCTGTAATAGATACCTCAGTTTATCAAAATATCATGTGTGCTCCAAAAATGTGTGCAACTTTGATACATCAACAAAAAATACAAAAAAGTACTTCATATTGATTATGTGTTGAAATGATATCATTTTGGATATATCAAGTTAAATAAAATATATTATTAAAATAAATTTCACCCATTTGTTCTTCCTTTTTTTTTTTTTTTTCTTAAAATGCAACTACAAGAAACTTTGACATCACACAAGCAGCTCTCATTTGTGGTTTGGCTGGGATCTCAGCTCTGCCCTGGAGAGTTTCGTCTTTGACATTCCCTCTACTCTGCCTTTCAACGCCCTTCGTCCTCCCCACGGGGGCACCTCCATTCCTCCGTGAGGAGCGCAATGCCAAAATGGGTCCCACCCAATCGAAACTAACCCCCTGCGTAACAGCAGCCTGATTTCTGGTCGTAACAGGGTATCATTCCCCAGAAAAGGGGGATCCCTCTAGCACACCAGCTGCTCGCTACCAACGGAGAGGGGATGGGCATTGGGTGCCTCCGGGCGCTGGCCACCAGGCAGGTGTCTGCAAGAGGGCTGCTGTGGTCCGAATGCTTGCGTCCCCCAGAGTCACGTAGTAAAACCCCAACCTCCAAGGTGATGGTGTCAGGAGGTGGGGCCTTTGGCAGGTGACTAGGTCGTGGGGGCAGACCCTCATGAAGGGGACCAGTGCCCTAATAAAGGAGACCCCATAGAAAGACCCCAGGCCCCTTCCGCCATGTGAGGACACAGTGAGAAAGTGCCATTTGTGAACCTGGAAGTGGGCCCTCATCAGGCACTAAATCTGCTGGTGACCTGATCTTGGATTTCCAGACTCCAGATAGTGAAAAATAAATTTCTGTTGTGTATAGCCCCCCACTCTGTGGCGTTTCGGTACAGCAGCCGGAACTAAGACAGGTAGAGTTCCTCGCACAAGTGTGGAAACCCTGCGTATTAAACGTGCGAGAAGCGGGAGCTGCAGGGAGGGTGGCTGGTCCTGAGCACCCCCGACGCCCCGGCTGCTGGCCCCTTGCTCGCTGGTGGCGTCTCAGCACAGCCCAGACTGGCCCAGCGGTGCCAAAGCCTCCCAACCCCCGCCATGGCATCTACGGCCGCGTGGACAAGGCCTTCCTGGGGACAATGGGTTTAGCCAGCAGTCGTGAACGAGCACAGGACTCGGCCCCATCCTGCCAGCTCCCTGCCCCTTTCCCTCTCTAGGCCACGGTTTCCCCATCTGTGCAGAGCGAGAGGTCGGACCCGACGCTCTCTGAGGTCCTCGCTGGCCTTACTGCAGATGGAGTAAAAACTGAAACAAAGAGCCATGGATGGAGCTTGGTGCTTCCCAGGCCGTAGCTGGGACCCAGGCCAGGGGACACCCGCTGGACTCCGTGGGCAAACAGATGGGGACAGTCAAAGGGGCCGCTTGGCAAGGGCAGGCCAGACAAGGCTGGGCTGGCTGGCACCAGGCAGGACGGCCCATGGTCAGCCTGGGCAGCGGGAGCTGTCTACAAGCCGAGACGTGCTTGGGGGCCCAGGCCGCCAACCCTGGGATGCCCCTCCACCTCCCCGCTTGGGCTCTCTCTCCAGGAACGAGGGCCCGTGTCCCCGAGTGACCCACCTAGGCTCTGGACCAGGGATGCGAGGCGCTGGCAGCTCATGAAAGCATGCAGTGGGGTACAGCAGGCCACCCACGAACCAGCAGCCTCAGAGGGCCCTCTCCACACCTCACCCCCAGCCTGCCCTCGGCAGCTCAGACCCCGGGGGCCAGGGCAAGAGACAGAGGGCAGTGGGGATTGCCATGCCCAGGTGAGAGCTGGGAAAGGCTCTGACATGCAGGCTGTGCAGCTGGCCGCCCTGTTTCAAGGCCCAGCCCCTCTACTCCCCAACTGCGCTATTCTGAGAGAGCTATTTCCTCTTCCTGCGCCTCACTTTCTCCATCTGTGAAATGGACGTGATACCAGTATCCTGCTCTTAGGGGTGATGTGAGAACATCTGGAAACAAGATGCAGGGAGATCTTGCTACAAGACAACTAGAACAGTGATGGTAAGAAAAGAAAAGAAAAAAATGATCTAGTCTGTCCCTCCAAGAACTGCAACCCACACTGGACGCCAGGAATCCACGATTCCGACTGCAGGGAGACCCTTCCCCGGGTCTGCGGAGAAAGTGACCCACCCGCCGGGCACCTCGGCCTCACCGAGGCTTCCCTCATCACTGGTACCCAGGCATGTTTCCTATTGGAAAGTTTTTATTATCTTTAAATCCAATTCTGGGGGTTTGAAAGTCACAAATTTAGCTTCTGTGACTCATGAAATGTCGGCAAGGAAATGCTGTTGGGACTTGAACAAGGGCGGGCGGAGATTTCCAAAGAGAAGGGTGGGTTTAAGCCTCTGAAAAGTTCTCGTTTCATAACCAGCTGACATGCACATAAAGGAGCGATACTTTTCCCAAGGAAACGTCTCGCCCAGCCAGGGCAAGGCTAATCGCCCCACAAGCGCCTTTGATCACCGCATTGGGCCTGCTGTCGGCTGCCCCGCTGGGAGGGGAAGGTGGCCGTCCCCTCCTGGCGACCAAGGTGTTTGTTTCTTTGGGTTCCTACCGACAAACCGTGGGCTGCTGATTTTCTTGGCCATTACCAAGGCCAAGAGACGTGCTGGGCGGCCTCGGGGCCTGAGGCAGGCCGACAGAACTGGGGCGCCAGGCCCCAGACATCCAGCCGAACTGCCCAAGACCGCTTGCACCCAGTCCCGTTTGTGACAGCTTATACCTCATCCTGAACAGCGAGCTCACCATATGCCAGGCTCTGTGTGAAGGGCCCAATGTATGAGCTCTCATTGCAGCCTCACAGGAACCCCTCAAATAGGGATTCTTGTGCCCATTTTTCAGATGTGAAAACTGAGGCTCGGAGAGGTGAGATGACATTCCCAAGACCTCACTTCTACAAAGTGGTAGAGCCAGGATTTGAACCCATGTCTGTCTTACCTCAGCATCTGCCCCCTTCATCACTCTTCTGCCTCCTCAACTTAAGTCACCAAGAGTTATTCAGCGTCAGCTACCACGTGGGTGGTCACAATAAGGAAACAAGTTGGGGCAAGCACGATCCCAGTCCCGAAGGAACTTGCAACCTGCTGGTTGAATGAATGAATGAAAAAGAGTAGATGAACAAATGAATGAACATGAGGCCTCTGACTGTAAATTGATTGGTGTGTTTTCCTTGTGTGAAATCCTAGTTGCTCTAAACTGGCAGAGTCCTGAAAATGTTTCAGTGGGCTTTGGGATCTGCCTGAGCCTGAGAAAAGGGCGTGTACAGGTGACACGTTTCGGGGGTCAGGCTCAGAAGCAGAGACCAGGGGACGTGAGTCAGGGCAGGAGGATGAGCTGATCTGAGTTGGCACTGCCGTGGGCGCCTAGGGCTGGCGTGGGGTGTGCACTTCACCCGTGTCTGTCCAAGAGACAGGACAGTGAAGACTTTACCCACCAGCTCCCATCCCCACTGTCGAGGGTGGTCTGAGAGACCTATCCATGAGTCTCTGCATGAGTCAGAATGGCGGAGCAGTTCCCAAAGGCATCACAGCAGAGAACCCAGAGCAGAAAGGACAGACTGGGACAGCTGAGAGTAGGCGCTGTCAGGTTCCACCTGTGGGCAGCCCCATGTCACAGAAAGGGCTACAGTAAGGAGGGTGCATTGAGATGACATGAGGCAGGACCAGAAAATACCCAACACAGGCCCCAATGGGGCATTTGTTCAGTCAATGTTTACATTAAACCGGACTTTGGAGGTAAATAGTTGTGGGATAAATGAAAGGATGGATGAGTGGATACATGGATGGATGCATAGATATAGGTACACAGGTATGTATGTACAGATGGATGGATGGATAAGTGAATAGGCGGGTGGGTGGCTGGGTGGATGGACGGGTTTGCGGTGGAGCCCAGATTCCTTCTGTTGCTAATAGCTCAGCCACCTCTGCACTGGGAATGAGTCCAACAAACAAGATGAGATCTTGAGCCAGGCTGGAGCTAGAAAATCAGCCAGACAAGCTGGGACAAGCCTTTGTGTCAGATGTAATGGCGGGGGGCGGGGTAGTGCCAGGAGGTGGGAGGTGGCTGCTGGCCAGGAGACACAAGCTGTCTCCTGAAGGCCCTGCAGGAAAGCCTCCCAGCTCTGGAGCACGTGGGCAGGTTTGGATCATGGCTCCTTCCCTTTCAAGCTGGCTGAGTAACCTTGAAAATCACTCGACTTCTTTATATGCAAATGAAGATATTAGGAGTTCCCACCCTTGGCCATCTCTGCTACAGCAGTGTCCTCCTAGGGGGAATTGTCATCATGTGCTAAACCTGGAAGCCCCTTCTCTGGGTGAAGAAACTAGACGTCGGAGTGGAGAAAGTTCTCCAAGATTCCAAGATCCCATCCCAGACTAGAGCATCTGGTCACAGTGGTAGAATGAGTGGGTAGCTCGACGGACCCTGGAGGCCGCAGCTGTGATTCTGGATGTGACAGGCTGCTCCAAGATGCACAGGGGGGTCAAAGGAGACCCCCAGGCCTGCCCCAAGATTGGCTCTTCTGCATTCTGAGGGCACCTCCAGATGTTAACCGTCTACGGGTAGAGGGTGGCTGCCCGCCAAGGGCACAATTTGGGGTGTTCTCAGAAAATGGGGTGAGCTATCCACTTCCCAAATGAAATATGCCAAAGGCACTTGGGAATTGGGAGCACTGCCCGGGGAACGAGATCCATCCCCATTAAGGCAGGGAGGGAGCAAGCGGGGAGGGAAAGAGAGAGGGGGAGGGGGGAAGGAGGAGGGGAGAGCGAGGGACAAGTTAATTGCCTGGGTGTTTTGTGTGTTGGTTAGTTGGTTATTTACTTAGTTGATTTGTTAGTTAATTGGTAATTTAATTGGTTGATTTGTTAGTTAGTTGGTTATTTAGTTGGTTAGTTGGTTAATCAGTCAGTAAATTAGTGAATGACCAGTTTGCAGCCTGGCCCCTGGCGGCCTGGACAATGACAAGCCGCTACCTGAGGTCCCAAGTCCAACAGCCCCCTATGGGTCATTCTCCCCCAGGCCAGATCCAAACGCGTACGTCATGCCCCACTCAAAACTTTCAACTGTCCGCACAGAACGATGTCTGTGGATGCCTCTCTCTTCGACACTCACAGCTTCCCATAGTTGAGCCCCAAAAACCCCCTGCCAGCCCTGGGGGGCTCCCTCTGCCAGCCCTGCTTATGCCGGCCCCTCACCCCTGCATCCTCCCTCCATGCACCACGTGCTCAGTCCTCCTTGTGGAACAAAACGCAGCCATCAAAAGCCATGTCTTAGGCCAGGAGTGGTGGCTCACACCTGTAATCCCAGCACTTTGGGAGGCCAATGCAGGAGGATCACTTGAGGCCAGGAGTTCAAGGCTGCGGTGAGCTTCGATCAAACGACCGCACTCCAGCCTGGGTGACAGAGCAAGATCCTGTCTTAAAAAAAAAAAGTCACGTTTTCAAAGCTACAACAGGATAAAGGGGACATGGTAATCATGCCATTTTTACTGAGAAAACAGCAACATATCAAACTGCATGTGCAGTTTGTCTCCATTTTCTGTTTTTCAATGTGCATGCGCCCAGTCGACTGGAAGGCTAGTGACCGTGGTCCCCAGAGCTTGTCGGACTGGCCCATCATCGATTCACGCCCTCGTGGCAGGTATCTGTCCACTCAGCGGATTCTCACTGTTTCTGGGGCGAGCGTGCAGGCTGTGGTCCAGCCCGTGGCCGACTCAGGCACAAGTGTCGTTTGGACCCACGGAGCAGGACTACGTGTGTTTGGACGACCTGGCTACCTCGGTTCACCCCGTGGCCTGGGCCAAGTCACCAGGGGGCAGAGGCCACAGGCCGGGGCCAGCCCGAGTGGCCAAGCCCTGAGACCTTGACTGTGTGCCTGCTCCCCGGGGCCTCAGTTTCCCCTTCTGTGAAAGGGGTAACAGCAGCCACTCTCTCCGAGGGTGGCCACAGGGTCAGAGCAGACGGTGCCCGAGGCCCTGTGGGCCCAGGCCGGGCAGCAGCCACAGGCAGGAGCTGCTCTACTCAAAGAAGGAGACCTGACGGTGAGAACATGAGTCCTTCAAACGGTTTTCAGCGCCGTTGGCGATAGATGCTGTGTTAGTTTCCCGGGGCTGCCATAACAAATTGCTACAAACTGGGTGGCGTAGAACGGCAGAAACATATTCCCTCTCACTCCGGGAGGCCAGGAGTGAAATTCAGCGTCCGCAGAGCTGATCCCCGCCCCTCCCCCACACCTCCGCGGCTTCTGGGGGCTCCGCGTCCCCGGCCTGCGGCTGCCTCGCTCCAGGCTCTGCCTCTGTGGCTGTGTCTTCTCTTCTGTGTTTTATGGGGACATTTACGGTATTTAGGGCCCCTCCCAGTCTAGGATGGCCACATCTCAAGTCCCTACTTTAATCCCATCTGCAAAGGCCCAATTTCAAATAAGGTCACATTCTGAGGTTCCAGGTGGACGTGAACTTGGGGGAGACACCCAGGCAGGGCTGGGCAAGTGGCCCAGCAGTGTCCTGCAGCCAGCGGGCACCACCCCCTCCCACTGGGCACGGTGCAGCCCCCTCCAGGCCCACCCAGGGCGACACCCCCAGCTCCACAGCCGCCCCCACAGCACTGCCCGCTGCCCTCGGGCGATTTTCAGAGAAAAGAGTCCGACAGACACAGAGTGGGGCAAGCTCGGGAGGACACGGGGCAGTCCTGGGTGGAAAGTGCTGGATGGGGTGAGGGCAGGCGGGGGCGGTCCAGTGCCAGGCACCAGGGGAGGGAAGTCAGGCAGGCCTCAAAGCGTGGATGAACCTTGGGTCGAATGTAAGGAGGAGCCGGCAGGGTTCCTTCAGGTGGGCCTGGTGGCACAAGAGCCACCGCAGGCGCCAGGTGGGGGGGCCACCCCAGCTGCGGGGCGGGGGGCACATGCAGAGCGACCTGGGGCTGGGGTAGGGGGTGCAGAGTACGTGCGGGAGTGGGGAAAGTGAGGCATCTCCAGGGTGCTGAGCAAAGACGTGGGGCTTGATCCTGGGAGCCTCTCGTACCCCTTGGCCAGCCACACTTTGGGGGGAGGATGGGGACAGCGGCAGAGAGACCCATCAGGAGGCAACGCCCGCCTGAGAGCGATCCAAGACCCAGCGGAGATGGCAGGACAGGAGGGATGACCCCTTTGGGGAGCAGAGTCCCGTCTGCAGCCGGCGGGTCCTGGGCAGAAGGCCGGCACGTGGGTCATCCCAGAGACAGGCCCTGGCCCTGAGACACGAGCCCCAGTCACACCCGGAGCACAGTGACGACAAATACTTCCCCGGGAGACTTCCTCCAGGAGGGGGAGAAAGGCCCAAAGGTCCCTTTGTCTTAAAACGTTAATGTCCAACTTCAAATTGGGTTGGGGGATGGCGGAGGGGAAGAGAGGCAGGCGGGGGCAGGAGCGCCGTCACTGGGCATCATTCATAAGCCACACACTGGGCCCTTCATCGGGCCCAAAACTCACCCTTGTGGCTACGCAAAGATTTATTGAAGCCTCAGCATGGGCTCATTTATTTTCCTACAAACTGATTTGAAAAGACCATTTGCATCTGCCCTGGAGGAAAAAAAATGTGCATATTTGGCAAACTTTGTTTGAAAAATCTGCTTGTCCCCAAAGAAGTGGCTGCGAGTTTGGATGGGGGTGGGGCGGCACGGATAGGAGGGAGGCCGTGGCCTGATCCTCCCCTGGCGTCTGCCGGCCAGAGAAAGCGCCCAGAAAGTGTGAACTCCGACATCCTCCCGTGCACACGGGGACCCACAAGATCAAGATCTCCACGTGGCTTTCTCTAGCTCCCTCAGGGGCGTCTGTGCCCAGACAGCTGCAAAATGCAAAGGAAAGTGTAAAACAGAATGAGGAAAAATACATAAAAATTTCAAATATCAGCTCACTTTGAGAAAGGGTGAAAGTTTTATTTGCCCCCTCCAGAAAAGAGAACTGTCATCCATGAATAAACTCTGATCCTTCTTCATATCCTTAATATACAAAGAGCTCTTATAAATCAATAAGAAAGAAAAACACAATAGTAGAAAAATAGACAAAAGATACAATTGGGTAATTCATAAAAGCAAAGTATGGTCAGTAAATACAGGTGACAAAATGTCTCATTCTTACCAACAATCAAAGCATACTTACATCCTACTTAAATCAACTTAAAGCATGGACAACTAAAATCTTGTTCTGCACTTACCAGATTGGCAAAGATGCAAAAGAATGGTGGCGAAATTTGGGGAGCAGAGGTACAGGCAGGGGACCTGCCATGGTGCTCCCTTCCTGCACAGCACTTTGGCACCGCGTACGCACAGCTCGGACCTGGCCGTGCGCTCTGACCACAGCTCCAGTTTAGGAATTCGAAGAAGTGCACAGAGGTCAGGCTCTGAGCGGCCCCAAGACACTAAGCCTTATCTGAACTCCCAAGGGCATGGCAAGGCTTCTTCCTGCGGCCCCCAGGCACGCGCCCCTCCGCAGCGCCCTGGCCACACAAAGTCATGTGTTCCAGGAAGCCGTGGGCGCGTGCCTCTCCCGGATGGCGGATGCTGCGGAGGCACGTATGAGACACAGGGGGCGGGAGCTGCAGGGAGCAGACCGGAGCTTGGGTCTGGAGGGAGTTCCGGGCTGCCGGACCTGCCTGGGGAGGCTGTGACCTACTCGCTGGCGGCCGGGGAGCAGAAGTGTGCCTCGGTCTCCCTCAAAAGCCAAGACTCCCTGCACAGCGTCGCCCAAAGCAAACTCACTCCCAGAGATGGCAGCAGCTCCTCCTGCCACCCCCGAGTTGTCCCACACCTGGGACAACAAACTCAGAGCATCCGTGCTAGAAGGACCCACAGAGAAGCCCAGGCCAAGCCCCTGGTTGACACGGGGGAACTGAGGGCAGTGACTCTCCCAGGGCCTGAGAGCCCCTGACCCTCACCACGTTTCCCAAACTGGATCACAGAGGCCACGTGTTCCCCAGCTGTTAACAGGGGTTCTCTGGCCACCGGCCCCTCGACGGCATGGCCCTGCCTATCAGTGTGTCACTCCCAACCCTTTTATGCTCAACAGGTCCCCGCACTGTGGGGGCACAGGGGAGGCGGCAGGCAGTGCAGGCAGACAGGCTCCCGCCCCGCAGGTGGGACGCGGCACCTGGGTCAGGCTCGGGAAGCTGGGCGGGGTCTGCCGTGGTTTGGGAAGTCAGGGAGGGCTTCCCTGAGGGGGCATCAGGGGCTGTGTTTGAAGAGTGAGGAGGAAATGTGTGGGTCCCAAGGCGAGGGGAGAACTTCCTGGGGGGGACCCCAAAGCCAAGCTCTGCAACCTGGAGCAGCACAGTTCCAGGTGGTTCCGCCCTGGGCGCCTGCCACGTGCCGCACGTCGCTGCGCCCTTGCTATGAGCCAGGCACCGGCAAGGCCTCTGCACCTCCATCCTCACCAAATTCTTATGGGATCCATTTCACAGATGAGGGGACGGAGGCGCAGAGGGTCGGAGACATTTGCACGGGTCACACAGCTGGCAGGGGAAGTAAGGACTCGTCTGACTCCACCGCAGTGGCCCTGCACACCCTCCTGGCAGGAGTTCCCGGGGTCTGGCCCTTAGGTCTCCAGGCCCCGACAGGCCCAAGTGAGGGCTCACCGGTGCCTTTTCCCATCCCTGTCACCTGGCCACAAGCTCCCCATCCTTGTGTCTGGGCAGCCCCCCCAGTGTCGGCCATCTAGGAGCTGACATCCTTGGGCACACACCCAGGAGCCCCCAGACGTGGAGTGGGCCGAGCAGCACTTGGGGCCACAGGTGGCTCACGGGTGACCCAGGGAGGGGGCCACAGAGGGAATCAGTCACCCTGCACCCACGCAGCTACCCATGCCAAGCCTAGAAACACAGTAGACAATTAATAATGCTTGGTGATTAATTTACGATAACTCCTTGCCACAGGAAAGAGGCGTGTTCAGGATGTAAGTGAACACAAATGTCCCCTGTCCCCTCCAGGTGACTGAGAAAGGTACTCACCCTCTGACCCCTCTCGCAGCAGAGGAGGGTCTTCCTAGGGTGGGAGTCGGATCCAAAGGCTGGGCCACTAGCACCAGCTGCAGGCCCGTACACAGAAGGCACTTAGTACTTGCTTATTGAATGAACATGCGAGCTGAGTGCACCCACCCTTGTTCTCCACTAGGGGACGGCGGATCCTTCACCTGAGTCACCCAAGCCTGTACCTAGCGCGGGGCCTGCATACAGGAGGTGCCAAGCGCGCCCCTGACTGCCGAGTCCTGTTGATAGAGACAGCTCTAGCCTGAGCCTCTGGCCACGCCGAGGCCTGCGGGGCGTCTGCAGAGTCTCAGGCGGCGTGTGAGGGAGAAGCCCCTCCCTCGGCGCTGGCCAGGGGTCCCCAACACCGCCAGCAGTGGGACACATGTCTGTGGAGCAGCACAATGATTAACCACGACAAAGCCTCCGCCGTCAGGAGGCGAATGAATGAGCAAAATGGGTCTGTCCACACAGCGGAAGATTATTCCGCCATAAAAGGGGAGAGAATCGTGCCACGGGCCACCACAGGGACAAAGCTCGAGGACATTGTGCTGCGTGAAATAAGCCAGACACAAAAGGCCAAATACTGCAGGATTCCGCGTAGCAGAGGGCCCTGGGCAGTCGGAGCCGCCGCAGGAGAAAGTGCAGTCCAAGTTCCCAGGGGCCGGGGGCTTTCGCTCAACCAGTACAGAGTTTTTGTCTGGGATGAGGAACAAATGCTAGGTGTAGGCAGTGACGACGGTTCCTGACTGTGAATGCACTTCATGCCCTGGAGCTGTGCCCTTACAAACAGGGACAGGGACAAACGCTGTGTTACATTTTACCACAATTAAAAATGATAATAATAAAACATAGACCAGGGACAGTGGCTCACACCTGTGATCCAAGCATTTTGGGAGGCCAAGGCGGGAGGATCACTTGAGGCCAAGAGCTCAAGACCAGACTGAGCAAGAGTGAGACCCCGTCTCTACTAAAAATAGAAAAATTAGCTGGGCATCGTGGTGAGTGCCTGTAGTCCCAGTTACTTGGGAGGCTGAGGCAGGAGGATCACTTAAGTGCAGGAGTTTGAGGCTGCAGTGAGCTATGATGACGCCATGACACTCTAGGTGGTGCAACAGAATGAGACTCTGTCTCAAAAAAAACCCCAAATAAACCCAAAAAACAGACAAAAAAGAGTGTCAAAGGTCAGAAATATAAAATAAAGAGCAATTAATGAATTCCTCAAAGATCTGGGGGAGAGGGGAGCATGAAA
>CAUYSK010128013.1:0-18733 GCA_963575035.1 Avahi laniger
GGGTCTCGCTCTTGCTCAGGCTGGTTTCAAACTCCTGAGCTCAAACAATCCGCCCGCCTCGGCCTCCCAGAGAGCTAGGATTATAGGCGTGAGCCACCGCGCCCGGCCAACATGTTCTTTTGTTTATACTTATATTTTTAATTATGTTTAGATAGAAGATGATTTATTACAAAAGTTTTATGGATTTTTGACTGTTTCCTCTTTGTGAAATCTTGATGAGGCAAAATTGACATTCGGATCTTAATTTATTATTATAAACTATGAAAATTTATCAGGGGAATCTTTTTCTTGAAAGTTTTAAGGCTTTGATGAAATTAGGTAACTGATAATTAAGTACAATTCTTAAAGATTTTTTCCCATATTTAAATTGCTAGTACAATAAACATTTCTATTTAATTAGAGTTATGATGGTGGTAGGTTGTCTATAAACTTGGCACCGAGAGCTCTCTTAAAAGCATGCACTTCACAATCCTTTTTTGCTGTATGATTCTGGGAAGTTTCCTCTTTAGAGTAATTTGTGTGAGATTTGGAAGATGGACAGTGAAAGGAAGCCACGTTCTTGAGAAATCATCATGGTCAGACACGGTGGCTTTGCAGATCCCTTTATAGTCCTGGTGGGAGTGGTTTCTTAACCTTCCAGAAAGCTGTGGATTCTCCATACTCAGTGCTTCACGCTAAAGCCATTAGTTAACTGTCTTCTAATCTCTTGGTTTCATCCTTCCAGAGTTCACTCCACAGCCCCTACCACAATCGTGTAAACCCTTGATTCTTATATTACATTTTTTGTTTTCATAATTCTTATAGTAACTCTCTTTTTGTGATCAAACTCAGACTGATACAGCTTTATTCTTTTCTCTGTTAGTTAACCTTAGATTTTTGTACCCATTCTTCTCTCCAAAATGATGTGGTTTTCCTAAAGTTATCTAATTACTGTACTTTCTTCTAATATTAATTTAGCTGTCAATGTATTTTCTATTTAACCATTGGAAATTTCTTAGTATTTTTTTACCAGTTTATCAGCCTTTACTGTCATTGATTATTTCTGCAATTGATTTTGACAATAATAATGAATTGTATGTCAACCGAGTGACAGAATTTTAATATGTAAAGCATGTAAGATTTTTCTGTTCAGGTTACATCTAAAATGCTTTTATCCATATTTGAATGTAAATTTTCAAAGCAGGACAATAAATCTGAATGGCACATCTTATTTAAATTACATTGTTACACTGATTAAATATGTTGGTAACTTATCAACACTTGTCATTGATTATGCACAACTTCAGAGATGCCAATAGTCCTTTAGCTCTATGATGGTCCAAACTGCAAGACTGGAACTAAAGTCAAAGATAAGATTTTGGCAGAATTCTGGACAGAAGCTGAACATCAGTGTTTTGTAAGAGTGTTGTACACAGAGGAGAACTCAAGAGATATTCACTTTCCAACTAGTTGAGTATATTAATTATGATTTACAAAAAACAGGTGCAGTTTCAAAGATATAGAACATGTATCAGTAAGCATAAAAGTTAAAAAAAAAAACAAACCTGGCTTCTTTAACCTTGGTCTTGTTTGCAGAAGGCTTGTTTTAGTTTCCCTCTGAAGTTCCCTGAAAAGGGACTTCTTGGAAACTTTCATAATTGGCTTAGCATTTTGTATCAGTTAGAATACTCAGTAAGTACTAGTCATTTCATGTGAAAAAAAATCGATACATTTGAAAAAAATAAAATTTCTTCTCATAGTTTTGAAGACATTCAATGGTAAGTGGAAAGTTACTTTGCATTAGTAAAATATATTTTCATTTATAAGATGCCAGAAAAAAATTTGTTTTTATTTTCAGTTTCTGAATCATCTCTGTGTAATTGTCCTGTATGTATCCAAGAAAATGCATTACAACCTTTCAGCCATATTACCTTGCTCTAGAACACCCTTAACATATTGTTGTGAAATTTGAGAAACAAAAGTTGTCTGAATTAGAAGCATAGAATTATGCATGTAGGAATATATCAAAATTGTAGAGTTTTTTTTCCAGATCCTAAGAGAAAAATCTGCTAATCTGTGGCTTTCCAGAATGTATTCAAGATAACAGGAATACCATTTTTTTGACCTTGGACTGCTGCAAATGGACCTAAAAGGTGACAACTGATGTGTTCAGCAATAGAACAGAAAATCAAAAATTTATGGAAATGTTCACCCCCAGGCATTATGAGGCCAGCAGGGCTCTCCTACCAAGATTGTTTTCCTCAAGGACCTAAGTATTAATAAAACTTGGTGCAGACACGTTAATCAAAAAGAAAAGTTTTAAAGAGTTTATTTTTGAGGTTTATTGTCACTGTTCTTAGTGAATTGATAATCTTAATTGGATATATTTGGAATTGATCCAAAGTGTTATTTGGGAATTGAATTGTTTTAGTGATTAAACAAAGTAACTGAGGTCACCACCCTATTCAATAAGATATTTTTTGGCATGTAATTAATTTTAATTTCATTGTAAATCCTTTTGATTTAAAGATTAATGCTGATTCTTTATTTTGATTATGCCATTCATTTTTGTAAAATTAAAATTGAAGCAAGCAACAGATCACTGTAGAATTTCAAGATGTTGATACTTATTTATTTTAAAAGACTTTTTTATTCTTTGGTCAAAAACAATGGATTTGGTGTAACTACATTTGTTCTGTTATGCCATATTGGGAAGATGCATGGGAATTATGTATTTTGTCATGACTCTTTCATTTATAAATGGTGGTGCTGTTGTTTCAATTTTTAAAACAAAGTCAGTTCCTCTAGGTTTTTCTCCAAGCATTTGTGAACCTTTTATGCACCAATTTTTTTGGTCATACTTTCTTTACACACATATATACACACACACACAGATTAAAAAGAAACTATTAATACTTTAACAAGGATGGTTGACTTCATTATTTATGAGGCTCAGAGTAAACTAATCATGGCAAATTTTTCATGATGTTTTAAACCAACTGAATTGAAAAAGTTTATGTATTTCCTTACACTTAGAGTTACTATTCTATTTAGCATCCTACAACTTTTATTTAACATGTTTTTTTCCCCTAAACATCAAGATGAATAATATTAGAAATAGAGTTATAAATTAGGACAGTACGTTGTTTTGTTATATACAGGTATTATAGATTTTAATGTTTTGTATATTTGCTAAATATAGAAATTTATGTAAGACATGATACTAATTTAACATTTTCATGTATAGAATGAATAAAAGAACTATATATAAGAAAACTATCCATTTATTCTTAGGGATAGAAACACATTGTTAAAATGCAAAAGAGGTCTGGTTTTCCAAAGCCTATCATATTACATCAAATCTGTTAATAATTTTGAGGTAATTTCAATATCATGTAGTCATAAGATTAGCCCTTTGGCCCGCCTGCCTCCTGCAAAATGGATGGAGTGGAGACCAAGTTGTGCCGAAGAACTTCACGGCATTGGTACTTGATGGGCCATAAAAATCACTTGCTCTTAGCCCTTTGAAATGAGATGTTTGGTTTCTACCAATGAGAAGTAAAGGGGAAGACACTGAAGTGAATGCCAGAGACAAAGTTCGGTCAAAAAACTAAGGGAGAAGAGGTGTCAATTTTTAAGGTTCAGAATTAATAGTGCTAGCATTGAATTCTGAATTTTAGAATGAAGCAGGGTGAGGCCAAAAAGACTCTCAAGCCCAGGACCCTGGAGGTGCTTCTGACACTGACCTTCTTATTCTCAGCTAAAGCTGTCCCTGATTCTGGAAGTGAAAGCAAAAGTGTGAAAATTTCTGAGTGGTAAGAGGTAGGGGACCTATTTCATTCTTCTGCATGTGGCAATTTTCCTACAGATTATTTTTTATGAGTTTTTTTTTTTTTTTTGAAACAGAGTCTCGCTCTCTTGCCTGGGCTAGAGTGCTGTGGCATCAGCCTAGCTCACAGCAACCTTAAACTCCTGAGCTAAAGCAATCCTCCCACCTCGGCCTCCCAGAGTACTAGGATTGCAGGCATGAGACTCCATGCCCGGCCAAATTTTCCCAGCACCATTTATTGAATAGGGCTTTTCCTCAGTGTATGTTGTTATTTGCTTTGTCAAAGATCAGTTGGTTTTAGGTACATGGTTTTATGTCTGGTTTCTTTGCTCTGTTTCATTGGTCTATGTCTTTATTTTTGTACCAATACCATGCTGTTTGGGTTACTATAGCTTTGTAGAATAGTTTGAAGTCTGGTAATTTGATGCCTCCAGTTTGTTATTTTTGCTTAGGATTGCTTTGGCTACTTGGGCTCTATCTGGTTCCAAATGCAGGTGTCTTTTTGATAAAATGACTTATTTTCCTTTGGGTAAATACCCAGTAGTGAAATTGCTGGATTGAACGGCAGGTCTACTTTTAGTTCTTTGAGGAATCCCCATGCTGTTTTCCATAGAGGTTGTACTAATTTTCAGTCTCACCAACAGTGTATGACATTCTCTTCTCTCTGCATCCACACCAGCATCTACTGTTTATGGACTTTTTAATAAAAGTCATTTTTATTGGGGTAAGGTGATATCTCATTACGGTTTTAATTTGCATTTCCCTGGTTATTAGTGATGTTGAAAATTTTTTATATGTTTCTTGGCCATTTGCCTTTTTTCTTTTGAGGAAAAGAAGTCATTTTATCAAAAAAACCCACCTGCACTCAAATGTTTATTGAAGCACAATTCACAGTTGCAAATATGTGGAATCGGCCCAAGTGCCCCTCAATTTCAATTCATGAGTGAATTAATAAAATATGGTACATGTACACCATGGAGTACTACTCAGCCACTAAAGAGATGAATTAATACCTTTTGCAACAATCTGGTTGGAACTGGGGACCATTCTCCTAAGCGAAGTATTGCAAGAATGGGAAAAAAAAATACCACATGTACTCACTACTGAATTGGAATTAACCGATGGGCACACAAGTACACACAGGGAAGTAAAACTCAGTGGAAAGGAATGGAGGGGAGGAGGAGAAGGAGATAAACCAACCTAATGGGTACTATGAACACTATTTGGGTGATAGTCACACCTATAACCAGGACTCAAGCATCATAAAAACAATCCATGTAACCTAAAACATTTGTACCCCCTTAATGTTTTGAAAATAAAATAAAAAATAAATTGTAAAAGAAAAAAAAAAGTGTGAGAATTTCTCTTGCTTCCACTCCCAGACAAAGCTCTATGCCGCTTTCTTGTTCTTACAGAGAGACTGGGTCAAGCCTAAAGGTGTAAATTAAGTTAATGAAATGTAAACAATTGCAGAGATAATAGCATTTTGTTAGTTGATTCATGAACCAAATCTTAAATGTGAATAGTTTGTTAATGAGGAAGAAAAATATATTAATAATTTCAAGAGCATCATAAATTATTTAGTCAGCTACCTATTTAAACTCTATTGGGATGAGGCCTGAGAAGTGTTTTCCCACCTGATGAGGATCTTTGGGGTCTTGTACACCTCCTTTGTAACCTCTGTCTATCTTAGGGCTCCCAGGGTCACATAATTTCTATAAATGTTGATTATGTGAAATAAACCCACATTCCTAACACTGTGAGAGCTTCCAAATAGCCTAAATGGAATGTGAAATCCCCACATTCACACGCAGAGTCCATTTGCCCTACACAGAGAATTTTCCAAATCAGTGCCTTAGTCGAGAACTAGATCTCAAACTCACTCTTCATATTAGAGCTCAGAACTAATCTTACAATTTATTCTCTGAATTGGAAATTTTCTGTTTCAATGACATATCAAAAATGAAACAAAAAAGAAAAAAAATTTTAAATATATGAAAATATACTTTCTAGTGTATGTTGTTCCTCTAGAAAGCGATTGTCCTTGTAATGACATTGTGCCTGAGAAGTGAAATTAAGAGGAGTATTTGCTATTTTCACCTTACACTGGGTTAAATTCTACAGCTGTTGCTATCTAGGCAAGATCCCGAAATATTAAATAAGATATTAAAACTAATAGCTTGACAACTTGTTTCTAAACCAATTATCTACTTATTTAATGTTGTGGCCTCTTCATTACACATGTTCACACAGGTCTCAGTTTTAATGATAATTTAAGGAGAAAAGAGTGTCACATGCACCAAAAATGTGTTTTCTCTGGTTACTAATGTTCTGAAGTTACGTGAGCATGATTAGGGGCCTGAATGTGGCCCGCCCCAAAAATTTATTTGCCAATTATCTAGTTATCTAACTGAAGTTTGGTCTCTAGTGAAAACTAAATTGCCGATTTCTATGCTGCATAGTCTTCAACAGTTGAAACCAACCAAAATACATCATTAATTTTTTTCAGTAGGCTCTTTCCTTTTTCACAAAGGCAGGACATTTTATGCTAATAGTACTCATATAAGACACAGTTTAATGCACCTCAAAGTTTTTTAAGGTATGGTTCATGTCTCTTGTTTAGTCAGGCATTTGATAATCAATCTGACTGATAATCAATCGATGAGGTAAGGTGTAAGAGGGATCCTGGACCCTGAGTTCAGATAATGTTACCTACAAATACACCATTGGCTTGGGGCATTAAATCTAATTTACTTACTTCTGAATTTACTTGTGGAAAATATATCATTTTCATTATTTTCTACGTAGTCTGAAAGTTCAATTAATGATAAAGACAAAATGTGATTTATCAAGTCTTTTTCTTTATTCTCAAGTTTTTAAAAAGCATTTTTGCCAGAGATGGAAATGATTAACCTCATCGTTCCATTATTCATCTATCCATGCATGTACACTCACATGCATACATAACACAAAACATTATGTTGTGCCTACAGTGTACATGCTGTGGACCATGGTCTGGAAATATAATAGTGAGTAAGACAAGTACCTACTCTCAAGACGCTTACAGTCTATATTTAGGAAATATTTGAGTAGCAGACATTATTTTTTTAAATTTTATTTTATTTCAGCATATTACGGGGGTAAAAATGTTTAGGTTACATATATTATCTTTGTCCCACCCAAGTCAGAGCTTCAAGCATGTCCATTCCCCAGATGGTGGGCACCACACCCATTAAGTGTGTATATACCCATTCTCTCCACCCCCTTCCCATCTGCCTGATACCCGATGAATGTTACTGCTATATGTGCACTTTAGTGTTGGTCAGTTAATGCCAATTTTATGGTGAGTACATCTGGTGCTGGTTTTTCCATTCTTGGGATACCTCACTTAGTAGAATGGGCTCCATCTCTATCCTGGACAATACAAGAGGTCCTAGATCACCATTGTTTTTTGTGGCTGAGTAGAACTCCATGGTATACATATGCCCCATTTTATTAATCCACTTATATATTCATGGGCACTTGGGTTGTTTCCACATCTTTGCAATTATGAATTGTGCTTTTATAAGCATTTGAATTCAGATGACTTTTTTATAGAATGTCTTTTGTTCTTTTGGGTAGATGTCCAGTAATGGGATTGCTGGACCAAATGGTAGTTCTACTGGTAGCTCTTTAAGGTATCTCCACATTACTTTCCACAGAGGTTGTACTGGTTTGCAGTCCCAGCAGTGTATGAGTGTTCCTATGTCTCTGCATCCATGCCAACTTTTATTGTTTTGGGACTTTTTGATAAAGGCTATTCTCACTGGAGATAAGTGATATCTTACTGTGGTGCCTATCCTGCAGAAATTATTCCACAACATTAAGAAGGAAGGAATCTTCCCCAGAAGACATTATTTGATTGTCTTTTTAGAATGCAGTTATCTTTTTCTTTTTCTTAATACTGATTTGGAAAACAACAATGTGAGGGGGAGCTGATGTCAAAGTAACCACCACATTCTACCTCGCTGGTTTAGTTGTTAGCATGGGAACTAAGCTGGTTCAATCAGAGAAAATCTGTGGACTTTTGCTTGAAATTCAATTAACGGTGCTTTCTTTTCCATTACAATCTTCTATGAAAGAGGATTTATATTGTAAAAAAAATGGATGAGACCCAGGTGCCTTGTAGCCAATAATGGACCAGAGCTTTTAGTGTATTTGGTCACAATATATATGTGTCATGATGTCATCCAATAAAATGCACATTAGACTTTCTGGAACTTTATTTACTTTGTGAAAACACAAGGTTATAGAATTTGCCTTATTTATTGGATTTGAAAAGAACTATGAATTAAAAACATAAAACTAAATTTCCACATGCATTCTTGTTAACTTGTTAATAAAATCTGGGGCAACAATTTGACATAAAATGACTGATTAAAGCAGCACAGTAATTCATAACTTTAAGAATTACCAGAAAGATTTAATTAAAAATAAAAATTCCCTTTAATCCAATTGAGAGGTTTAACTACGTGAGAATAAAGCTAGAAATGGGAAAAGTGGAGGCAAAAGACCCAAGAAGTATGGGATAGGTAGTTGAGTGAGTGAGAACTGTAATGAGACTTAGCAGTCATTTAGAATTAAGACCTTTCACTGATATTTTTTTTCTTGTCAAGAATAGATTTCCTAATTGTACTATTTCTGATGATGACTACTGCTTTTCAGGGCTAAAGTTACAACTCCATTTTATCAAATTGTCCCTGTTGCTAGAACATAGGACTTGGAATGGAATACCATTCTTCCTGGTGAAAATTGACATAATTTACCATATGTTTGTTAAGCCCTTCCATGGCTGTGGGGGACAGCCTGAGCAGCTGATCACCCACCCTAAAGGGGGATCAATGTGCAGACCAGAATTGGATTAATAATAATTAACGATAATTCAAAGCACCTAATAAGGCACTTGGACTGTGTCTGTGGTCGATTCTGGGCCATATGGGATTGCACTTACCTGTGGAAGGGATCATACTGGAGAAATTTATCAGTCAATTGAAACAAATGCTAATGACAATCAGATAAACAAAAAGTCAGACTCTAGCTATTTGGTGTGTTGGCAGAGTTAAAGACGATGCCAGAACCGAGCTTTTCAAACAATCTATGGTAAAGGTCCAGATATTTGCTTTTTAAAATGTTTGTGTTCATATGTCCATCTTGGACTGATATTTTTGTAAAATGCAATGCAAATAAATTCCTAAAAAAATTTCAAGACAAAGTCCCATTTTTTTATTGGCTTCAACAGACATAAAATACTCTGTGAATTTGCTAAAGGAATTTCTAGATGTCAGCACTAACTGTGGACTAGCACATTTTGGGGATCATTTTAGTAGACATCGTCTTGTACTTCTCAAGTGTAAATTAAGTGTTTCTATTAAGAAAATAAAGTAATCCCAAGAGGTGGCATTATCCTGAGAGAGCCCCGAAGAAATTTCTTTTTTCACATCTTAGTTCTGGGGACATATGCCCACTTAAGGGAACTGAAATACAACATGGAGAAAAAAAAAATTAATTCAAGACCTTTTGGGGGCAATGCCCAGGGAAGAATGTCTCTTTGTCTCTCTTTTAAGATGATACAAGAGGGGTTGATAGCTTCATTTTTGACTTTTGAAATAATTTAAGGAAAGATTACTATATAGATAGGCTGAGAAAAAAGTAATATAAAACCTGAATATTACTTAAGGCTTTCTTGAATAGAAAATAAAAGGGGCTTGATTGACAAAACTTTTTACTGATATACACGCTTAAGATTTTTGCTTATAAAAGGGGTCAGCTGATTATTTTCGAGCCTGAAAGAACAAAGAAGCCGTCCCTGATCTTTGGCCACAAATTTCCCTACGACAGTGGATTAAGGATTGTAATGGAAGGCTGAGGAGTGAGGATCGCTTCAGCCCAGGAGTTTTAGATCAGCCTGGGTAACATAGTGAGATCCTGTCTCTAAAATAATAGAAAAATTAGCTGGATGTTGGGGTGCATACCTGAAATCCCAGCTACTTGGGAGGCTGCAGCAGGAGAATCCCTTGAGCCCAGGAGTTCAGGATTGCAGTGGGCTGAGATGATGCCCCTACACTCTAGCCCAGGCAACAGAGTGAGACCCGGTCTCAGAAACAAACATACAAACAAATGCACCAAAAACAAAAACAGACAACCCCCGCCCCAAACCAACCAAACAAAAAATAGGAATGGATAATAATGAATGTTGAGATTGAAGATGTCACCGGGGGGGACTAAGTTTTGAGGGAATTTCTTTCTACTCTGAGGAGCTTGGACTTGATCCTGTGGAAAATGGAGAACAAGTCAAGAATTTTAAACAGAAATACATGATCTGACTATATTTAAAAAATTTCTTTTGAAAAATTTTCTTCATTATTGAGTGGAGAATGGATTGGGGAAAGGCTAGGGGATGTATTAGAGACAGGGAAGCCAGGTAGCTAGGGTTAAAGTATAGGTAAAAGATAATCCAGACTTGAACCAAAACAGTAATAGTGGGATCAGAGAGAGAGAATGGATTTAGACTCTTCAAGTAGTGTAATCAGCACTTGTTGGTGGGTGCTTGAATAGGGTGGTTAAGGAGAGGTAGAATCCAGGACAATTGTTAGTTTTCTGACTTGGTCAAATGTAAGTGGTGGTGCATTTCACAGAAATGGGAATACAGGAAAAAGAACAAAGAGTACAGATGAGGACTGGAGGGATTGATTCAATTTCAGCCATATTGAATTTGAGATTATTGTGGATCCTGGAGCTAATTATGAGTAATTGGCAAGGGGATGCTTCTTTTGACTTTTGGGTCATGGTTACTAGGAAAATCATGATTATATAAACAATTTTTAACAAACTTCTTTGATACATTTGGTCTATAGAAGTTGCAAAGATTTAAAACAGATTCAATGGTTTTCTGCAAAGCCTCTGTATGTAATAAACATGTTTCCAAATCAGAAAGAATTGGATGACTGGTAGGGATAATATTGATGTCAGACTGAATTGACATCTGAAGTACAGAATAAGAAAGAAACAAACAAACATTAAATCTACAGTTTGCCCTATAGTTTCTATAACAAAATTTAAAAAAATGCAATCAATAATTATTAACTATGATGAATTTTGCCTATTTTTACCTTTGCACTCTGTTTAAAGAAGAATGTGAAAAGTGAACATTCCTAAACAAATAACAAAAATAACTATAGGGATGTGGAGTTAGAATCTGTA
The DNA here is from genome assembly GCA_963575035.1 of Avahi laniger. Taxonomy (NCBI): domain Eukaryota; kingdom Metazoa; phylum Chordata; class Mammalia; order Primates; family Indriidae; genus Avahi; species Avahi laniger. Next base: position 11,048 of record CAUYSK010128013.1, read on the forward strand.
ATGACTTCTGAAGAAGTTACAATCATCTAAGATAGGTAAGATTATATAAAGTGCAGAATTCTGAACTAAAACTGGGGTTGCACTTACTGGCTCTGAGATTCTGATTATTTATACCAGCTTTTTTTTTTTTTTTTTTTGAGACAGAGTCTCACTTTCTTGCCTGGGGCGAGTGCCGTGGCGTCAGCCTAGCTCACAGCAACCTCAAACTCCTGATCCTACTGCCTCAGCCTCCCGAGTAGCTGGGACTACAGGCATGTGCCACCATGCCCGGCTAATTTTTGCTATATGTATTTTTAGCTGTCCAATTAATTTCTTTCTATTTTTGGTAGATATGAGGTCTCGCTCTTGCTCAGGCTGGTCTCGAACTCCCGAGCTCAGAACAATCCGCCCACCTCGGCCTCCCAGAGAGCTAGGATTACAGGCGTGAGCCACCGCGCCCGGCCTCTTCACTTCTAGTCTTTATTTCTCTTACTAGCAAAGCAAGGTTCTTCCCTTATTATGAACACAGTGAAGAAGAAAACCGCCTTCCCAAGTTCATCCTCTTTATAGTCTCTGCAGAGGCCATTTGCTATTTCAGTTGATCCTAAAAAAGGATGTATTCATCATGAAAAATCTGAGGGAAGATTGATGAATTATAGCCACAAACAGCATCTGTTACCACATAAAATCTGCTCCGATACTGTAAAGATATTGTTTACTTTCCAGCTTCTCCTAGACCTTCACAACAACCAGTGGAAGTAGATGCAATTTCCTGACTGTAGGAATATACATTGTTGGTGGAAAATTCTGGAAGAAGAACACAGAGCAAGAGTGGCACCATAACAGTACTTCAGTGACCTTCCATAATGCCAAAGAAGTGATTCCCTCACAGGAGTTAATCCTTCTGTAATTGCCAAGCTAGGGAAGCTCTGAAGTTCGTCACTATTTCCTTGACAGTGACTTTGTGATGTCTCAGTGGTTCCCAGGGCATGTTTCCTGACCTGATGCTAAAAATCACCTCAACTCAGGCCATTTTGTTCTGCTGACTCCATAAAATGGTCTCTGAAACAGTGCTTTGTGGTATTGCAACCAGATTTATATTTGTAATTTTACTCCCAGATTTTAAAAACTACCAGTTAAAGTACACCTGATTGGTTTCTGAATTGCTTCATATATTCATTCATTTATACACTCATTCATTCATGAGCTCCACTGAATACTGACTTCTGCGAAAAGCTACTGAAGAAATAAAGGGCTTGTATTCTAGCCCATCAAAGCTTACAATCCAGATGGCAAATCAACATGCCTCTGAATGAAAAAAGAACACAGACATTTTTAGGAAAGCAATAATGACAGTGGTGGTAGGGCCTTTTTCTTTTACCTTAACCAATCTCCTTCCTTTACCTTGCTCTGATGGGTTGAGATCCCAGTCTGGGTCCCAGAGCACTACCATTCCCAGGAGAATTCTTTCTGGCTAACGCTGGGGATATAGAAGTTGTTCTTTGAGGCACCTGGAAGAAACCAGAATTCAGAAATATTTTCTATCAAATAGCTTCCATAGGCTACTGTCAGAAAATCCTTCTCCTTCCCAAAGATTTGCCAGAAGTTACAGAAACTATCTGAAACAGGAGAGAACTATCTTTATTCCTCGAAGAAATATTAAACTCCCCTCACCCCCAAAATCAAAGAAGGGTCCACCGGCAAAAGGTAATGAGGCAAATTCAGTAACCATTAAGAAGGGTCACCTCAATCTTAAAAACAAATTTAAAGATAGAATAAGTTAGTAAGTTTGATTCACTGGGCTAAAAATAATTGACCTCTCTTGGTTGGGCAAAATTAATGAATATCAGAAATGTCTTCGGGATACCATTAACTCACTGGAAGTTGCATCAGGTGAGAGCCACCCACACAAACCAAGTTCCATTTTTACCTCACACTACAACTAAGCAGATAAGGAAATTATGAAATCTGGTGAGAAACTAGGATATCAGAATAGAACTTGGGACATAAGTCATATGTCAGTGAGCTCAGCAAACCTACTGCAATGGATCCAGAATGTTTCTACTTCCTAATCAACTTGCAATTACTAACTAAAACCAGAAACCAAAAGCACTGTGCTCCGGTCAATTAGCAAACATAATACAACATAATACAAAACAGGATTAATACCGAAAATACTGAAAAGGGTCTTCAAAAAGGTTGTGTGAGTACCAATAAGACTATGAGGTACAGTAGGAAAATGTATTATGAGCTTATCTGGCAAAAGCTTCAGGAAGAATTCAAGTATGCCTCATTTTATGAAACATATGAACATTTTAAAAATGAAATCATATATTGCAAGTGTACCAAAGGAGTTCATTATTTAAGAGAATCATATTATGAATCCTAGTGCTGAAAATTACTTTCAATGTAAAATGTCATCCTTTGTTTTGAAAAATTAATTTTTATTATAATTCATTTTAACATAAAGATGAGCCAGTGAAGTGAAGCAGAAAGGCCAAATCAGTGCTACCACCTGTTCAAATTAAATATCTGCAAATGTAAATAGTTGCAGAGAAGAAAGAGCCTAACAAATTATTAAAATCTAAGTTTTTGAATTGGTCTAAAGTTTTCTCCCAGCTTTATGCGTGTATGCCTGCATATTTTTAGAGTGGACCAATAACTTCCACTGTCAGTTTCTCCAACTATTGTGTCTGTTGCTCGACTCACCTTATTTTCCATATTGAACTTTGCTCCCTTAGTAACCTTTACTGATGGCATTTCTGCTTCCACAGAGATGAAACATCAACAAATTATTGGCTGATTTTATTTTGGGACTCTTGCTATAATACCCTTTTGAGAGGAAGATGAGGAAATATATTTGTAAATCATTGGGTAAAAAATTTTATTTTTTCTGGAATTAACAATGGCATTATTTTTTTGGAAATCGTGGAATATTTCATTTGTCATAGCTCCTATGCTGAGCTCAGGATAAAGGGGATTCCTAAACCAGGAAGAATGATGCAAAAGTTTCTCCAGTATTTTGAAATACTTCCAGGTTGTTCTGCAGCCAGATGCACAGCCACATTCCAGAACATTTCTTATAAATGAGTAAGGACTTGGCACAGGAAAACAAAAGAACCCAAACTTAGGGCTGTTCTTGTCCAGTGGGATGGCTGGGTATTTTACCCTAAAGTTTTATCCTCAATAATAAATTAAGGCTGAAATTAAATGAGACTTGGCCTAGAAAGAGCTTTATTTAAATGAGGCCAACTAAATTATCCTAAGAGCAGTACCATCTTCTGGAACCCTGAAATCTGGTTTCACTTTGTGTTGTTAAAAATAGGAATAAATACATTTTCTACTTTTTATCTGCAAGTTTTCAATTTGCCTAGATGTAGATTCAATCATCAATGAAAATATCCATTATTCTATTTCTTAACGTGGATAGTAAAATAACAGTTTGGAAAGCTTGGGGTTGAGAATTCTAATTCTGGGTACAGGATATATGCTTTCAAGACGTACAATACACCTAAGCCTCAGCTTCTTTGGAGGAAATGAAGGTCAGTAACGATGAATGACAATCTAAGTCTTAGCTTGGGAATGAGGGACCAAAACAAACATGAGAAGATGCTTTGGGATTATCACATTCTTCATTACCAAGAAAGGTCTGGACTAGTGGTAATAATAATAATCAGCGATGACGGTGATGATGAAAACACCCCAGCAATATTACCTTTGGTGGAATGTCTTCTTCCTGCCGTAACCAAGAGCTTCGGTCAAACTTTTCAATACGAGTAGGGAGAGGAGGGTTTTCAGAGGTGGGATCTGAGTTCTGGCGTGGCATCTCGACGCGGTGAGAGGTTACGTTCAGAGCCTCCTGAAACCCAGAGAGGCCCTTTGTGGGCTGCTCGTGCACTGACTGGGAGGCGGTCAAGGCGGGGCCCGGGGATTTCACAGCTACCAGATGTGGGATCTAAGCATCAAAACAACATAAGAGCAGCATTAGCAGAAGAAAAAGCAGATAAGCAGATCAGTTAGAACCTCAATCAGCTGAAGGGCAAAAAGAAGTTCTAGGGCACAAAAATTGGACGACAGAGAGTTCACCACAGCGATCTATAGCTTATTTTTAACAGCTCTTCAAAATCTTCCATTTAGAGTGCTGTGTAGGGCTTAACCAGGGTTCCTGGCAAAAAGTTAGATGACTTCCTTGACAACGCTAAGTCCATGGAACAAGTATAGTAATAATAATAATAGTAACTACTGTATATTTAGTGAACATTTGCTGACCAGCAATACATTTTACGACCAATTTTCTTCTAATACTACAAACTTCCTCCTTTAACCTCCCCCCATCCCAAACTTTGACTTTAGAGAGTGCTACTGCTCTGTAAAGCAAGAACTGCTCTAAGTATCTTACTCGTTATCTTACTGAGTCCACCCTGAGGTGGACACAATCATTTCCCCCATTTTTCACACGAGCAATGGAAGGTACAGAGAGGTTAAGCAACACCCTGGATTTCACAGCTAACACATGCTGGAGGCTGGATTGGAACCCAGGCATTCTATGCTCACAGCACATATGCCTAACCTCTGCAATGGCCTGCTTTCCGCTGTGTGGTCTCTGACCCTCTGTGGTATTATGTATGTCTCGACACCAGGACGTTTCGTTTAGAGTTGTAAGTCTCACAACTGGGCATGTGGTGATATTGTTTGCGTGGGGAAGACAGGCAGTCTTTCGGTGAAACTGTGGCTCTTTAAGACAAATCATTACAATACATGCACAGGGTACCCCCTTTGCCACAGCCCTGCTCACACTTCACTGTTAGTGATTATCTTACCTGTCTCCTCTGACTTCAGGAAGGTGAACTCCCTGGAGACAGGATCTATGTCTGTCACACTCACATTGTGTCCCTGAGTCTAACTCTGCCTGCGTGTGGGAGGTGTTCAACACATTTTGGCTGGGGAAATATCTAGAGTGCTTTCTAAATTAAATTGTTAATTCAACAAATATTAATTTAGTATTTGCTTTGTGCAAGGACCTGTCAAACCATGTTGGGTCTGAAATTTCAGTGTTGGAATGTTATTAATGACAATCAGAGAAAACCCTCAAATCCGAGTTTAGCTGAAGGTTATGCTTTAACCAGAATAGAATCCATTAAATTTATATTAATGTTAAATATCATTAACTATATTAAATAATGATATTAAAACAAAGCACATTTAAATGGAACTGGAGGTCATTACCTTAAGTGAAACAAGCCAGACACAGAAAGTCAAATATGGCACATTCTCACTCATACGTAGGTGCTAAAAAATGTGTACACACGGATGTAGAGAGCAGAATGACAGACAGTGGAGACTCAAAAGGGTGAGGGTGTGAGGGGGGTGGATGATGAGAAATCACTTAATGGGTACAATGTGCATTATTCGGGAGATGGATAACCCTACAGCCCTGACTTGGCCGCTATGAAAGCTAAGCATGTAATAAAACTGCACTTGTATCCCATAATTTATACAAATCAAAAGTTTTGAAAAATTAAAAAATATCAAGTACAAAACACAAACTTACTTTAAAAGAGGCAAAAAATAAAACAAAAACAAAAACTGAAGCACGTGAAACATGCTTAACCCAATTAACTGCCACAGAACAGCGACATTTTCATTCCCTAGGCACTTCCATAAAGCAAATTTCTCTCTATCTCTCCTTTTACAAGGTGAAAGTACCCTCCAAGGTCAAAGATAGGAGTTTTAAAAGAGGATGTTTGTACATTAAAAGAGAATTTCCTATAAAAAAAATGTATCCTTTCGAGGGTTAGGCATGAAAGAATTATACACAAATTAAAACCAACCAGGGGAAGATACACTAAGCTGGCTGGTGCTGGAAATTCTTGGGCTTCATTTATTAAAGGCAAACTCAAAACACAAAGAATACTTGATTTTATCACTACTCTTTTAAACTCCAGTTCAAACAGTTACATGTCTCAAAAGTGACCTCAAAATATTTTGTGGAAGTCTTAACACAGGTGGATACCTGGAAGAAATTGAAGATATTTGGGTAAAAAAAACCTGCATTACCATTATTTTTCATGGAATTCCATAACCCATTTCATTTTTTATTTCATTTTTAGTATCTATAATTTAAAAGTTCTGCAGAACTTCCAGAAACTTCCTCCTTTCCTAAAAGTGGAGTAATCTTGTTTCTTTATCAAATAGCTTACAAGAGTGGTTCTCAAACTCTGAAGTACATCAGAGTCACCTGGAGGGCTTGTTAAATCACAGGCCACCAGGCCCCAGCCCAGGGTTGCTGATCAGTGGGGCTGAGCGGGCCCGAGAATCAGCATTCCTATCAAGTTCCTGGGTGATGCTTGAAGCTGTTGATTCAGTCGCCACATTTTGAGAACTACTGGCTTAGAAGACATAGTTTTACTTTAAAAAGTATACTTAATTTTTCCACTTTTGGGCTCATGTCAAAATCCCAAGGGACAAAAGATTACATATATTTTCTATATAGATACATGATATACATACACACATAGCATGTATACCTCAGAGGTCTATATGAATTCTAGTGTTGGGAATTATAACTAAGAGGATGCTTGTTCTTATCTTGCAGAAACTCCTGTGGGTCTCCAGAGAGGCCAATTTACCAAGAAGTGATTCATTTTTCCTCTACCTGTCAAATTCAGTGGGGCCTTCTGTATTACTATGAATTATACATTAAGGGTCATAATTTGATTGGTCCCATGCCTGAACACAGGTTTTATTGTACACCCTGTTGGAATACCTAATGGAAAGGACGACATAATGTACCTGGGGTTCGACTGGTCTGAGCATAGGGGGCGTCCGAGCAGGCTGAACTCCACTAATGCTGAAGGACTCCGACCTTGGGGGCAGGTTGGGGTCAGATATCCGGTTGGCAACCTTGTGAGGCATGGCAGGTGAACTTTGCCGGTTCAGCCTTGACCGTTCTTCTACCTAGAAGCCAAAAGCAAAAGAGCCTCAATGGATAGAAGTCAATTCATCTCCTAGTAAGGACCTTCTGTAGTCACCTGCACAGCCATTTGAACTCTCTGACCAATTCATTTTAAGAAGCCAAAATTCTCAATTTCTGCTCTGTATCAAGAATTTGCAAAGAACTCTCTTTTTTTTTTTTTTTTTTTGAGACAGAGTCTCACTGTGTTGCCCTGAGTAGAGTGCTGTGGCCGCAGCTTAGCTCACAGCAATCTCAAACTCCTGGGCTCAAGCGACCCTCCTGCCTCAGCCTCCCGAGCAGCTGGGACTACAGGTTCACACCACCATGCCCGGTTAATTTTTCTATTTTTAGTAGAGACGGGATCTCACACTTGCTCAGGCTGATCTTGAATTCCTGAGCTCAAGCAATCCTCCCATCTCGACCTCCTAGAGTGCTAGGCTTACAGGCGTGAGCCACCGCGCCTGGCCAAAAGAACTCTTTTCTATCATAGCAAACACTAGCACCACCACCAACAAAAAAACCCCAAGAACACGTAAGCCATCACTCTTCCGTTATCTACAGTCTTGTGTTAATTCAGTTAGCTGGAAATTTGGGACCTGCTTAAGAGTTTATCTTGCATTGATTGCGATATTATTTTGCTGACTGGTCACTAAGCCATGGCATCAGCAAGGGAGACAGTTTGTACCCTACACAATCAAAGGAGCAGCAGTATGCATCAAGAGGGCTTGGGGAAAGTGGAAACTTGCTTTGGG
>CAUYSK010128014.1:0-29904 GCA_963575035.1 Avahi laniger
GTTAAGACTTTTGGGCCTATTGGGTGAAATGAACATATTTTGTATGTGATAAGGTCATGAATTTTGGGTAGAGGCCAGGAGGGAAGGCTATGGCTTGAATGTCCCCTCCAAAACTCATGTTGAAGTTTAACTGCCATTGGGACAGTATTAAGGGGTGGGATTGTTAAGAGGTGATTAGGCCATAAGGACTCTTCCCTCATGAATGGACTAATGTCATTATTCAGAAGTGAGTTCATTATCCAAACAGTGAGTCTTTAGAGGAGTCAGTTCAGCTCTCTCTGTCTCCTGCTCTCACCCTTGCTTGCTCTTCCTCCTTCCACCATGCGATAATGCATCACGAAGATGCCACCAGGTGCTGGCGCCATGCTCTTGGACTTCCCAGCCTCCAGAACCATGAGTCAAATAAAATTCTTTTCTTTACAAATTACCTAGTCTGTGGTATTCTGTTATAGCAATACAAATAGACTAAGACAGACATCAAGGTCAATGTGTTAGCTTGATGTAGCAAGATGTTAGCCATTTTGGTGAGGGTTCTGTGTCTCAGATTAGTACGTAAGGCCTAATGACATTGACTAGAGGTGAGGGAGAAAGTCAAGAGAGTCCAGAGGCAAGGTGTGCTCCCAGGTATAATCCCTAATGGTAGGACAGAGATTCCCAGAAACCACTGAGCAATATGAGGGCCTTGGGTACCTAGAAAGGAGTGAAAATATATGTGGTTTCTGGCAATCTAGCATCTCCTGCCTCTCCTTCTGGTAACAGCACATCATCCCCTTTGGGGGACAGCTGCTGCCCTAGTCACTGTGTTTCCACTGGGATAACCATACAGTGCTGGGCTGCGGGCTGAAAGCATTAAACTCTGACTTCTGCTCTTGAGATTTCTCCAAATAACACACCACAATTAGAACTATATCTCTCTGTTGTTAAATCTCCCCCAATGTTTTCTTTAGTGGAAAAACAAGTTATTCTCTTTGAAGGGTAACTTTTTAGATATCTTTGGATATCAATGCACACATTGAACCCCTAACTGCTTCAGCATATACACAACCATTTTTTTAAAAGTGACTTCCCCTCTAGAGTAAACCACAAACTTTTATTTGATTTTATTTTTATTTCAGAGGAAATTAGAATTCCAGTAACGTTTCTGCAACAAACTAGGTGGTCATATAATCTGACCCATGAATCATCAGCTCTCCAGCCTCTGCCGTGTTTTTTGGTGGCAAGGTTGCTTGGACGAGGCATGGGCACCTGATTTAAGCTAAGTCAATCCAAATCCTTGTCCAGAATTTGGGGATTTTATCCATGAGACAGCGTGAGTCAGACACCCTCCAGGTGGTTGTATCTTCAACATGTGGGCTTTGATGCTGGAGCTTGGAATCATCCATTGTCATGTAGATTAGAGAAGAAGTTGAGAGTCCAGTTTGAGCAGCAAGAGGAAAATGAAGCTTTATTAGGGACAAGAGAGGGAGGGAGAGACTAAATGGCTTCTTGTTTTGACCTGTTCCTGAAGCCAGGAAGCTTGCTTTCCTTTGGATTTTGTTAGATACCCCTGTGTCCTAAAAATAAATCTCCTCTTGCTGCTTTTAAACTAAATCCGGTTGGTTTCTTCCCCTTGGGAATGAAGAATTCTCTATAATACATGCAGACTTTTGCTAAACTACAAAATGCTTCCTCCATCCTTCTCTTCCTTGTTCTCCTTCCCCCGATCAAATATGTGATTGCTGACACATGTATATTAGGCAGAATATCAAATATAGGTCAATGGATGTCACCATGGTAAAACAAGCAAAAGAAAAGCTCACACTTCTCAATGCTTGTTAGTAAAAGGATACAACAATGCATTCATCCCCCCTGCTGTTGGGGGGTCATGAAGGTCAGCCCATGCTTTGGCGTGTGAACTTCTTGTTCCCACCAAATCACTCAGCTGAAGTGGGAATGTTTTATTTAAGCAGACATGTGTCAGCCTCGGTTTGAAACAAAGACACTCTGCCAGCATCTACCATCACAAAAGCAGGCTGTGTGAGACATCTTTGCTAAGGTAGTGATTTCTCTCTATTGCCAGGCACCATTTTGGAAAGTTGCTATGGGAGGTTGGTCTGCACTTTAAATGACGTCTGAGACACATTCAAGGCTAATGCTTTCGAAAAACAAAGCACTGGGAAGGTTTCAGTTGGTAGGGAGGTGGTGAAAATCAAATGACCCATTGAAGCTAAATTGCCAGCCTCACAGAGCTTTTAGAAACACCATTCTGCCTCGGCCTGGGGCCATCACTCTCTAGCTTGCTCTTCCAATTAATTATTGTGTTTTAACGCTATCTCCAAAGATAATTGCCTGTCAGTGTATCAGTATGTAACACCTTGGGGTGAGCATCTGTCAGCATTAATAAACACGGGGCGGGGGAGAGCCCACCTGCTTTCTTGTGATCACCCAGGACCCAGATTTGCCACCGCAAAGATGCCGCCCCCTCGCGCTCACAGTGCGGGGTGCAGGTGGGCTGTGAGCAGAAGCACGCATGCTCCACGGTACAATAGTTGCCTTATCGCCACCCTGATTCTGGGGATAACTTCTTTTCGACAGATCTGTGCTTATTAATTTAATGGTGAGGACCGCAGGATAGACACCAAAGAAACGATTTTTTTTATTTTTGCCACCTGTCCTGTTGCCCTACCGAAAGAGAAGGCATAGATCAATGGCCTTGGTAATTACAGACTTGGAAAAAGTCAAATATTTTCAAAATAAATCATGATTGGAGGGGTTCTTTTGTATTTTTTAAAGCAAAATGGGAGAGTGATGGAATGCTAGGATTGAAGCTATTTAGTTAAAGCCTGCCACATTAAATATTTCAATAGGGGAAAGAAAAAAATTCCTCATTTCAAATTAAATTGAACCCATTCGGTGAATGTATGAGCATCATATGGAGTAAATGTCAATTAAAGTGATAAGTAGTGGGTCTGGCACCGAGTTCTGGATTGTTCTGAGGTCTGCTTCCCCGCGTGGCCATTCAGTGCTTTGGGGGAAATTGAAACTGATCCACCATGTGCGACCTGGGAGTCTTCCGAGAAACAGATTCTAGTTCAATACTTCTGAGTTAATTGGCATTTTGTTCTCATTTAAATCTCTGTCACAACCTTTTATTTTATTTTATTTTTGTATTTCAGAGGAGGCTACAATTCCAATATCTTCCCTGCAGCTTTCAGGGAGCTCAGAACAAATGACGTGGTGTCGCAGAATCTCACCCACCGATCGCGGAGCCGCCGGCTTCTGTCGAGGTTTGGGGGGATGAGGTTGCTTGCCAACTGCTCGTTCAGCAGCAGAATGGAGAGGAAATGGAATCAAAGGGGCGGCGAGCATTTTCTCCAAAGCCCAATTTGGTTCCTGTCTGCCGTGTGTGTGCATAGTTACCTTGGCAAGCGTGACCCTCCCTGCAAGGGTGGGCGGGAATCCCCTGAGATGGACACAGATCTGCAGCCGGGGCAGTAGGAATGCTCCTAGGGTGTGCCCCACACTCATCCCATGGTAGCACCTGGGATGCCCGTCAGGAACCCCCTGTTGTCGGCAAGGGAAGGCCAGAAGGGTGTTCCATCTTCTCAGGGAGCCCTCCTCAGGGAAGTGCCTGGGTTCCTGGACTTGATCTTCCTGGTTTCAGCTCCAAACTGTGTCAGTCTGTGGTCCCAGGAGGGTCCAACCTCACCGGGTGCCTTAGACAAGCAATATGGTCAGGGCATTGTGCACACCATCCTCTCTGGTCCTCACCAAGTATTAATACCTCCTACCTCATGTAGACTTTCAGACCCTCCAATAACCAAAGGATGTTTCTCTGGGAGCCACTGAGGAGGACTGCTATCTCTGTTACCCTTGGCAACTCACATTTCCACAAACACAAATGCAAGCCCACCAGACATTACCCACACTTACTCCCATAATGTTCTGGTCCTTCTGTGGCACACTGAATTTCCCCAGGCCTCACCGTTTTTTGGTACACAAAAATTCTCAGCACTTAGCAGTACCAACCAGGTTATTCCGACTCATTCCATTCACCTGCCGACATGGGGCTCCCTGCAGATGTGTCTCCTCTCAGGAAGAGTATTTCTAGAGGCTGGGCGCAGTGGCTCACGCCTGTAATCCTAGCTCTCTGAGAGGCTGAGGTGGGCGGATTGTTTGAGCTCAGGAGTTCAAAACCAGCCTCAGCAAGAGCGAGACCCCGTCTCTACTAAAATTAGAAAGAAATTAATTGGAAAACTAAAAATATATAGAAAAAAAAAATTAGCCGGGCATGGTGGCGCATGCCTGTAGTCCCAGCTACTCGGGAGGCTGAGGCAGGAGGATCGCTTGAGCCCAGAAGTTTGAGGTTGCTGCGAGCTATGATGACGCCACGGCACTATAGCCCAGGCAACACAGTGAGACTCTGTCTCAAAAAAAAAAAAAAAAAAAAAGTATTTCTAGGAATCCACAGGGAGGTCTCACAGGGATCCCCCAGAGGTCCGTCTTGTCACCACTCAAAGTGATTGGCCATGACCGCCAGGCGTGGGCTCTCTCCCTGAGTTTCCCCTGGGAATTGCACCCACAGCCTGGCATCAAAGTCTCCCTGCCCGCACCCCCTGCTCCACGGACAAGCAGTGTGATGAGGAGAGTTCTCACAGGACGCAAGTGAGGAGAGACGCATGCTTCCTCCACTCTGCTGGACGCTTTGTCACCTGGGCTCCCAAACAACACTGCTTGAGCCCCTGGGAAACAGCTTCATCAGCCCCTCCTGCAGCCCTCGCTTCTCAGCATTCAGACTGCTGCGGGGCGGGGCCAGGCAGGGAGAAGGCTCATGTTCTTTTCCTCCAAGGACCCCGTATCTGCTCCAGACATCTATGTGCATACCCCCTCCCAGCACCTCCCCTTCCATGCAGCAAGGCCTTCCTGGGGGAGTTGTCAGCCCACCAGTTCTGCAGACACGGTGAGACCCTGACTCTGCTGCACGGCCAGCTGGAATCCTGGCTCCAGATCTGTGCCACATTTTGCAATTTTCTTGGCTAGTCAATGACAGAGACTGGCACAAGCCCTCCTATGATCTCATAGCTCTTCCAGTGTGTCCGTCCACTGGGCTCTCAGCAGCATTGCACAGAGAGAGCCATAGTTTCATTGCCTTGAATTCACTCCTGAAGTTGTCTTTTCTTCTCAGGTCTTTAAGCTGTTGGAGGGCAGAGCCCATGTCTAGGTGGTTTCATACTCTCCACAGGATGCGGCAGTTCTCTGGCACAGAGTGATTATGAAGGGTGGAGCCAAGGTCAACATGAGACAGGGTGAGATGGAAGTTAATCTGGAAACCCTAAGAGGCCCTTACAAAAACGTATTTTTTAAGATTCTTATTCAGGAGGTCTGGAAGAGATGCCCAGAGATGGATGCATGTAACAAGCTCCAAAGTTCTCATGAACACCATCATTTGGACTCACTGGCTCAGAACTCAGTACTGCTATAGCTTGCATGGTTGTTCTCTAGCTATGGGGTGTGTGAGTTGTTCGGTTGGAGTGGGAAGTGCATGGACTTTCTTCCTGGTGTGTCCCCCAGAAATCCCTGCATGTCTCCTCCTCCTCCTCATGGTTGCCTCTCAAAATCCTACGCATAGTACGTACCGTGTACCGCATCCGCTGTACGGTTCTCTTGCACCATCAGATCTCAGTGTGAAGTCTCCTCCGTCAGTGCGTCTCCTTCCTTCCTGACCCTGAGAGATGTGAACTGTGCCTTATCAGGGACAATTATCCTGGAATCTCAAACTATCCACAGTTGAGTCTGGCTTTGGTTTCAGGTCTGTATGATTCCAGAAACTCAGATATGGGGACAGAGATAAAGAAGAGACTACTACCCCACCGCACTGAATTATACGTTTTCTCTCAAAATCGTGATTCACCAGCCTACTTTGCCGTCCTACCTCTGTTACTTTGGTAGGTGCCTGGCTAATTCAACTTAGTCCAACTGAGGGACTTAAAAGTTAACAAATGCTCTGAGCTTCTTTCTCCTGCTCCAACCACTGGCAGTGTGCTAGGATTTATCAAATTTTTTTTTTTTTTTTTTTTTTTTTGTGAGACAAAATCTCACTCTGTTGCCTGGGCTAGAGTGAGTGCCGTGGCATCATCCTAGCTCACAGCAACCTCACACTCCTGGGCTCAAACCATCCTCCTGCCTCAGCCTCCCGAGTAGCTGGGACCACAGGCATGCGCCACCATGCCCAGCTAATTTTTTCTATATATTTTTAGTTGTCCAATTGATTTCTTCTTAATTTTAGTAGAGACAGGGTCTCGCTCTTGCTCAGGCTGGTTTCGAACTCCTGAGCTCAAACAATCCACCCGCCTCGGCCTCCCAAAGAGCTAGGATTACAGGCGTGAGCCACTGCGCCCGGCCTCAAATTTTATAACTAATCATCCATTGAAAGATTATGGGAGGTCCTTGGGAGATCTGTGACGTAGTGATAAATGAGAAATGTTACAGATGTATCTAGGGTTTGACTTCAAATTATATGCCAATTTTGTATTCTGCTCTTCAAAATAATTGTTCTTTTACTGTTTAAAAATTATTTCATTTTTTCCATGAGAAAAACTGATGCTCCAATAAGATGCACTGCATTTATCTTGTGGCATTGTGTACTCCCTGACATACCTCTGGGTACCAGCAGACAACCCTGTCCCAGTGTGAGAAGCCTGGCTCTAGGTTACAGAGCTGCAGCGATCTCCAGGAGACAGAGCTCGACACAGAATCAGGAAGATGTGCCTCCCCACTGCTACTTGGACTCTGGGGCCTTGAGAGCTGTGGCACAAGGATGGTGACACCCCAAGGACAGATAAGGAGCATCAGTGGGGTCTCAGTGAAGCCTGGGACACTGGGCTTGTGGGGGTAAGGCAGAGGTGCCCATGCACTGGCCAAGGCTCCCTGACTGATGCTCTTGGACATGGCAATAGAACAGCAATGTAGCTGGGAAGGCCAAGCATGGCAGCTCATGCCTATAATCCCAGCATTCTGGAATTGAGACCACCCTGGACAACATAGTGAGACCCCATCTCTACCTGCCTGCTGGTATGGTGTGTGCACTTGTAGTCCCAGTCATTCCAGAGGCTGCGGCAGGAGGATCCCTGAGCCCAGGAGTTGGAGGCTACAGTGATCACACCACTGTGCTTCAGCGTGGGCAACAAAGTGAGATCCCATCTCTTAAAAAAAATGTAGCTAAGAAGGTTGGACTTATTTGTGAGCACACATGAGATATCACCGCAGAATTCCCAGAAGAACCGGGTGGGAGCGATGGAACATTTTCAGGGGCTGGGGGTCCTGCGTCAGCTCAGAGCAGTGAGGTCTAAGGCATTACTATCAATGTGGTCTTATGTGGCCTATTCACTGCGCAGAAGCATCGTGGGAAGAGAGGCTCATGGCAATCTCGTCACATGGCTTTAAATACCAACTTTATGCTGGTGACTCCCACATGTATATTTCCAGCTCAGACCTCTTTCCTGGACTTCAGTCTTGTATATCCAAACACCCACTCAGCATCTTAACTTAGATGTCTAACAGGCATCTAAAACTCAACATACCCAAAATTCCTAATCTCCTCCTACCCAAAACTGTCGCCACCCACACCTTTCCTCAACTGAGCTGAGAGCACCTCGATCCTCCCTCTCCCTCAGCCAAAATCCTTGGAGATGCCCTTGATTTCTCTCTTCCTCTCCCACCCACATCCAAAGGGTTATCAAACCTGGAGCTTCCGCCTTCAAACAGACCCAGATTCTGACCTGTCTCCCCACCCCCCGACACCAGCCTGGTCCAAGTCACCACCCTTTATCCTGCACTCTATGGCAAAGACTTCCTCATGGGTCTCCAGGCTTCCGCTCTGCCATCTACTCTTAACAAGAACCAGAGGATCCCTTTAAAAGATGGGTGCAATCAAGTATCTCCTCTGCTCAAAACCCTGGGGGGCCTTCCGCTGGGTGAAGAATCCAACTCCAAGTCCTGACGATGGCTAGCAAATCCCTGTGTGATCTGCGCTTTCTGCCAACGCCTTCTGCGTGGCCTTTTCTGAAACTCTGAGCCCAGCTCCTTCCTGCCCTCGAACATTCTGGCACACCTTCGGATCTCTGCTCATTTCTTCCCTCCATCTAGAAAGCTCTTCTCCCATCCATCTCCTTGGCTAGCTCCCTCACCCCTCTCCCCCATCCCGCCTTTGTTAAAATTTCACCTTGTCCACGAGGCCACCCTGAGCACCCTACTCGCCACTGCAGCCCACACCTCCCACTACACTCTCAGCCTACTCTTTGTTTCCTCTTCACACTTGCCACTTTGTAGCAGATCGTATAATTCACTTATGTATCATAGTTACTGTCTCTCTCCCCTCCCTAGGATGTAAGTTCAGCCAAGATAGAAATCTGTGTTTTGTTCCCTGATTGGCCTGGCATGCAGATAACGCATGAGTAGGCGCTCAGTGAGTGCTGAATGCTCGGTGTTGAACGGAGGGTTTGTGAGTGTGTGGCAGATAGCGAGAGAAGGAGCATTGCAGAGGTGGTGGGGGCGAGACATAAAACCAGGAGTTCTTGGAGCAAAGTGCACCAGTTGTTTGAAGATCCAATTTGAAGGTGAAAACAAGATTCTTTGAGAAAAATCAAGATAGGTGGGGTCAACTAGAGATCCCAAGATCTTAATGCTGAATACAGACGTTAAATAATGATAACAAAAATCCCTCTTAATGTGTAACTTGATTCGCATACAGTCATTTCACCCTCCAACGATTCCACAGCATAGATTTAATATTCCCATTTCACAGTTAAGGAAACAGAGGCTCAGAGCAATAAATAAATTAGCCCAACGCTACCCAACTAGGAAGTGACTGAGCCAGCCAGGTTTGGCCAACTCCACGTCCCGAGCTCCCTGTCCTCCCCCGTCATTACTATGTGACCCAGAGGAGTAGAGAGAGAAGAAAGAACACTGGCTGGGCAGACAGAGCTGGGGTTATCACTTTTCATAAATATCCAGTCTGGAAGAATTCCTTCAGAGACTGAGGTCATTCCAAGAGATGCCAACTCACATTCCTTTGTGCAGCCTGGTTCTCCACTCAAGCATGAAGACCTCATTCTCGGACCTACGCAGACAGAGTCTTCTAGCGACCTTATCCTGGACCGTCTTCCTCCTCCACTCCCCAACCTGAAATCATGTCCTTTCCTCTAACATTGAACTGGCCTGATCAAGTTCTATTTTTCCTTTTCTTTTAAGAGAACATAAAATCAGCGGTGATCTGGAGAACAATTCTGGCATTTTAATCAGAACAATAGAATTAGAGGCCAAAGGGTTCTGCGTTGACAAGACAAAGACCACATTGAGGGCTGCAGGCAGCCAGCAGAAGGGAGTTATGACTGTGTCCGGCTTAATGGCAGCCAGACACAAAAGAGGTTATTCACCCTAATGAAGTTTTAAAATTTCTATAGTGTGCAATTTGGACCTCATTGGAGTTGTTTTGTCTATTTTTGCGGACGCTGGCCCGTCCCCTTCCTTGGCAGGGCCAGAAGTGCCTCCATAACTCACTTGCAGATGTCTCGCGGTGCCGTCCCACTTCTGGAGTTGATGTTCATTAGCAGATACAACTGGAAATTCTTGAGCTGTTGCAAAATAGGCCATTTGGAACCGAATTCTGGTCTCTGAGTGTGTGGATTGTTGAAGCTCTCTTGGCTGCAGATGTGGATGCGGTCATTGTGCTGAAAAGACCCAGCTAGACACATGTGGCACGTCCTTAGGTCACGACAGCTGAAGCAAGTCTCGGGCAATGCAGACCATTTCCACTTGAGAAGCCCATGCCTTGAGCCGGGGTCACAAAGCCGTGATGGCAGACCCTTATAGAAACCATCATGGAAGCCCTTTTTCTTTTGTCCCTGCAGACACTGTCATTGCCTCGCCCGTGGCATTGGGCCATTTTATGGTTGGCAAAAGCCATTGCAAACCTTGACATTAGGCTTTTGTTTCGTTCTGTTCTGTGCTTTTCTACTTCTGTGTACTCAGCGATTTCAGTCGTTTATTCGACAAATGTATGGAGCACTCCTGCATGGTTGAGAGATACGGGGCATCTCTCAACCACAGCAACAACAACTGACACCGCAGAGCTCTCACCGTGCGACCAGCACAGCTGCAGGAGCTTCACCTGTAAAAGCTAATTGATCGTCCCCACGGCCCCAGGAGTAGATGAGCTGGTGATCACATGTAAGAAAAGAAGCCTCAAAATCCGTGAAAGCCGGATGCTAAGTTCCTTGTTTCCAAGGATTGCCTCACAATGTCCGCCAAAAGTTAACTATGAAATTTCTGTTTATGAACTGAATCTGGTCCTCCAGCAGCCGTCCCCAGCCTCTTCCACCTCGCAAGCCCGCCCACGCCACTGTCTCCTGATCTGGGGGGCCAAACATCCTTCTAAGGGGAAGGAACATTCTCTTGCTCACAAGATTGCCAACTGCGTAAGGATCGGACTACCCAATAGGGTGGTTTTGCTTTTTTAAATACAAAGACACCCCAAAGGGACCTGCCAGCATGTTCTGGGCAGACACTCTGGTCCCAGTGACTTGCAGGCAACTCTCTTAGTCACCATTTGTTCTCTTAGTACCACATGCCTGGTGGCTGCTTGGCAGATGTCAGTGTCGACGCATGTGTGCATGTCTGAATGAATGAATGAATGAATGAATTTTTAAATTTCAGAGACCTTGAGAAATTCTTGTTCATAAGAATTCCCTTGTGTGCTCTAAAATGCCACCTCTCCAATCTATCTAAAATTCCACCACTGAATTTTTGTCATCCCACACTACGTCATCTAATGGTAGCTGGCAGCCACATTTAAGTCTAAACCAATTCATTTAAATAAAATTAAAAATTCAGTTCCTCATTCGCACTAGCAAGTGGTTGGCGATTACCATGTTGGACAGCACAGATGCAGAACGTTTCTTTCACCAGAGAAAATTCTACCCGACAACCCTACTCTAGGGAACCGTTTCTTAAATCTTGTTTGGTTCACAGACCAATGGCAAATCTGATGCAACACTTGGACTTTTCTCTCCAGGAACAAAAACTATGAGTACATTGACTGTATCCGCACTCAGATCTTCCATGGACCTATATGAAGAACACCTACTTTAGATTTAAATCTTTCTTAGAATTAAAATAATCCCTTGGAGAAACAACACATCAAGGGGTTATCAGGTATAGATAACTGAGTGTGTGTGAATTTATCAAGTGCTCTTTGGAGCTCCGCCCGTCTGGTTTGGAGCAAGAGGAGGAGGTGAGAGCCCTGAGGACCTTGGTAGCTGGCAGAGAAGAGCCTGGAATGGAGAGAGGGCACGTTGGCCCTAAAGACACCCTGGTATCATGCAGTGATTCAGGAGACCAGTTTTCCTGCACCTCATGGTTCATCACAAGCAAGATCCTGAGGACAGTGTAGCATGATGCGTGCACATAGTAGGTGCTTAATGCACAAAGATGCCGAATTTTTATAGTGGGTATGTGTTGTGCATCCCAAAGGAAACAAAGATGAATTAAACATAGTTTCTGCTCTCATAGAATTCAGAGTCCCCTCTGGGAGAGACACTTACAGAAATCACAGTAACAGCAAATACTGACGGCTAACATTGACTGCATTTATGCGAGGTACTTTGTTATATATTGGTTATATCTTTTTTCATATTTATCATCCCAAAAGCCCTGCGGGTAGGCATTATTGTCACTCCCATTTAACAGATGACAACTGAGACTTCGGGAGCGGACTAACTTGCCCAGTGATGGAGCTGAATTCAGATCGAGTCTCCCTGAAACCAAGGCCAGTGTTTGCTTCCTGAAATCGGGCTTCGGCAGGTCCACGAGAGGAACGCAGGCCAGGAAATACACGACCCATACACAACACGAGCAGACGTGTCCCAGAACAGCTGGGCAGCTCTTGGCGGGCGGTTTACAGGGGCCTGAGCACAGGCTGGTGAGGGGGTGGGGTGGGCCACTCAGGAGCTGGCAGCCCACCCAGGACACCCAGCATGGCCTGCACTGCCGTGGCCATCAATGTCACGGAGCGGGACAGTGGGCCAGCCGTCCTCAGCCTTCCCCAGCCCCCCTTCCGCCCCAGGCCGCACCTGGACACACACTGGCTCATCCCTGCTCAGCGTCAGGGAGGAAATAACAGTCAATGTGAGAGCACAGGCTTAGCCTTCCCGTGATTCTCCAAGTCCAGAATCCTCTCGGTAGGGCCGCGCCCGTCACATTACTGATGCCGGTTGTGCCACGTGCACCACCTCTTTGAAGCCGCACAGCCTGGTGTAGCGCAGGACTCTCACCCCCCCCCCCCCGGGGGATGCTCCAGGCCCCACTGACCTACCTGTGGTCAGAAAGGGGCTCGGACCAAGGCGCCCACCAGCCTGCTTCGTGGTCTGAGGCTGCCATGGCCAGGGAGCCCACCTCATGTTTTCTAGGGCACCGTGGGCTACCAAGGGGCATAGAAATGGGGAGGGAAAGGCCCGAGGCAGCTGCCCTGGAGATGCCAGCTGTGTGGCATCGTCTCTGCTGCTTCTCCCGCGGTGTCTGTAGCTCCCACACAGGGCCACCTGTGTCTGTCTCTCACACACACACCCCCACCACCACCGCTGCTGACCATGGTGTCAATCTGGGGCTTCCTGTCCCTGCCGCCCTGGGGCTGCCACGGAGCAGAAGGGGACCCTGAGTGGCAGCCCTGGGTGGCGTGCCCCCCTCACACTCCGTCTTCCCTAGCTTCAAGGCCCCCATCCTTGCACACTCTGGGTGGGGCCTCCTCCCTCCCTGCCAGAGGCCTCACTGCGCCCTGGTCACCCTCAGCCCACTCAGGAGGACACTGATCTCACAGAGGCGGTGAGGGCTGACCAGAGAGGGAGGCTGCCTGGCCAGAAGGGCCAGCGCCCCACCTGCCACTCCCCAGGTCACAGGGACGGGGACGTGGGGCTCCCTCCCACCTGCCTGCCTTCCGCCAGGACAGGGAGCTTGGCCGCACGGCCATGCCGTTCTCTGCTGCGGGCAGGTCGGCGAGAGGAGGCTGGGATGGAGCGAGTCTGTGGCTTCCAGGGAACCACCTCACTTCCTGAGCCCCCTCTCACCTGGCAGGGCAGAGGAGGTGACCCTACAGGAAGGTACCTCAGAAAGCACGTTGTAAATAGAAGCTCATTCTCTCTCAAGGAAAAATATCAGAACACACTCACATGCTCGTACATGCATACGCATGCATGTTCCATTTTGCGGTAAGATCTACTAGGGATTCTTTATATTAATACCACGATCGTGTTCCTAGGATAGCGCTGGGGGTACAGGGAAATCTCAGCCACGGCTTCCCCTCCCTGGGAGAACGTGTGTCGCTGGGGGAGCAGGAGAGCGTTCCCACAGGGTGCGTGGACCGTTCCAGAGCCAGCTCCCGCCCAGGCCGGAGGAGATGCTCAGGGCCTCGGAGGGATTGTCTGAGAGCAGGTGCCTGGGAACCCGGAAGGCGCCGTCCTGCTCGTTCTGCAGTCCTGCCACGGAAAGCACAGGGAGAGCTCTGCATTTCAAAGCCAGGAAAGCGGGGCCAGGAGAACGCGGTGACTGCCTGAGGCTGACAGTCAGTGGCAAGGTCTGACGGACACGGCACGTGAGCCAGTTGCTCCTTCAAAGGCCTGCCCAGGACTCATCCCTTACTCTTGACCTGGGAGATAAACGCAGACACCCACACCTGCTCACACATGTGCACACATGCATGCTTGCACATGCGTGCACACACACACACACACACACACACACACACACACACGCACGCACCCTGGCTCCATGCAAAACAGGCTGTCGGGAGGCAAACTAAACACGATTTAACACGGGGCCACCTCAGTGTCATCTATTGGAACATGAAGCTCCATAGTCAGGAAAGCTGCTCTGGAGTAGACCTGCCCTGGGTAGAATCCCTGCTGTCACGTGCCAGCTGTGCCACCCTCAGCGAGTCACCAGTCCAAGCGCCTTAGCTGTAAGCTGAGCCTGTTGATGGTACTTGCTTGTTGCGGGAACTGAATGAGACGATGCATGCGTAAGAGCTCAGCCCACACCCGGGCCATAGCTCGGGCTATAGTGTCATCTCCTAGAAGAAAGAGAACAGAGAACCTACACTGTGGGGTCCCCTATGTCTGACGCAAGTTTATAACAGGGCGCTTGGCCTCAAAGATAGCATTGGGCTAAGTGTTTTAAGTAATTATCTCATTTCATTTAGCAATAATTCTATGAGGTTGTTATAGTTATCCTTATAATAGAGGGCAATGGAGGTTCAGAGAGGTTAAGTGACTTGCCCAAGGTCACCCAGCCATTAAGTGGCAGCACAGAGATTTGATTCCAGGTCTGTCTGCCTCTAAAGTACAGACCTCCTTCTACTCCTCACTGCATCTCCAGAAAGTTTCGCCGTGTCTCCCGGCAGGCAGGTGGCCTACAGCACAGACCCTGGAGTCACAGAGCTGCTCTGACTGACCAGGGTTCTGGCCCGAGTTTCTTGGATAGCCTCATGGGGCAGAGGCCTGGCATGATGGCCACCTCAGCACAGCTGGGGTGGAGGGTGGTGGCTGTGCTCTGACAAGGACTGGCAGACTGTTGTCAACTGGGCCAGGCCCACTCGAGGGTGGCCTGAGCCTAGGACCCTGTGGACAGTGAGGAGGCTGCCTGCCGGGTCCCTGTCGACTGCCATGGTGTCATCTTGCGGCTGGGATTTGGGGCCCCTGCTAGTCCCAGACTGAGTTGATCCAGCTCACGCCCCAGCCACGGGGCCCAGCAGGGCTCTTCATTATGTTTCAGGGCCTACCTGGACTAAGGCTTCCTTCCTAACCAGAAAAACAGGTTTTTTACATGAGGTGGGGGATATTCCAGGATCCACTTTCCTGAGGCTGGAGGCCAACCTCCCCTAGCCGCGGTAGCAGGTGCAGGGAAGGAGTGAGGACTTCGGCATCAGTCAGACGACTGAGCTTGGCTCCTGGCCTTGCTGCTCCCGGCTGAGTGGCAAGTCAGGGGGGCTCCCCTGCAAGAGGGGAGCGGTGGGACCTGCCTCGCAGGGTCATCCTAAGAGCCAACAAGAGTCTGCACAGGAAGGGTCCCTTTCATTCATCCCTGTCCCTCCGTCCCCGGAGGACAGCCGCAGCAGAGGAACAGACCTGTTACCTTTGCAGCTGCAAACAGCAGAGGCGCTCTCCCTGGCAGGGCTTTGCTTTCACAGAAGGTAGTGGAAGCTTTGAAATCCCTGGCCAGGTGCCCCCGACTAACCTCTGAAAGCAGAAGGGAGGTGGATGAGGATTTATGGTCTCTCCGCACATGGCAGCGCCCCAGAGGCGGGAGAGAGTGTCGGTTCTTCCTGTTACAGATGCACGAAGTGTATCAGGACTCGTGATTTATGGGACCACGGCAAGATTTCATCTGGAATAAAGTTTACTTACATTCAGAGAAAGAAAAGTAACTGACCTGTGCCTTCCTGCAGCCCTTCCCTAATTCTGACACAATTGCTGTGGGAGGAGATGATCAATTTCCTCCCCAAGACCCTTTTCCGCCCAGACGGAGCTTCCGCAAGCTTGGAGAATCGCACCGAGCATCTGGCCCCCCTTTCCATTATTCAAGCACGCACTGTATTGTGGAAGGTTGAATAGGGCAAAATCGTAATGCACATGCTTTTATCTCGAGGGTTGGTATTTTTAGTATGGAAGCCAGGCTAAATGAAATTAAAATTAAAAAAAAATAAAAAGGAAGGGAAAATATACTGAGGTTTACATCATTGGCTGAGATTACGCAAACATTCTTCAGTTTTGAATCTTGGTGGAACAGTTCTTAAGGGTTGTGTGGGACCTGGATACCACTCTACCCCCTCCCCAGAGGGCAGGCAACATATTCAGACAAAGGTTTTGCTACTTTTCTATGGGTCTGGGCTCTAATGTCCCTAGGGATTACTGTTAGTCCTTGGGAGTGGTGTGTGTGTGTGTGTGCGTGTGTGTGTGTGTGCGTGTGTGTGTGTGTGTACATGTGTGTGTGTGTGTGCTAGATCCCCCCCAGGGGTCCCCTAGATTATCCTACTGTCCCCAACCTCTCCACCTAAATTCAGATCAGTGTCATGTCAAATTGGATTCCTTGGGCTTTGGGAAAGGCATTGCTGGAGCGGGATTATGTCCCTCGGACTGTCTGGTGGGCAAGCAGGTCCAGCCCCTATGGGGAGGAGATGGGGTTCCCCTCAGTGCGGGAGAGCCACCCCATGGAGATTTGTAAGAAGAAAGAGTGAAGATATGGGAGCTCAGGTGAGTAGAGGGAGATGGAAACCTTGGGGTGTCCACAGGGGCCCCTCCAGCAGACAGTGAACTGTTCTATTGCTGCTGTTATTTTCCCTTAATGAGAAGTGTCATATTTAACCTGTGGCTTTAATTTTTTTCCTTTGTCCCAATTTCTTTCAAATGTCCACAACCCTGTCTTCATCTGTTTTTTGCTGCTATAACAGAATACCACAGACTCAGTAATTTATAAAGAACAGAGGTTTATTTGGCTCACAGTTCTGCAGGCTGCAAAGTCCAAGAGCGCGCCGCCAGCATCTGGGGAGTATGACCCACGGCGGAAGGCATCACATGGCGAGAGAGGGCGAGAGAGGGGAGGGCACCCAGGGCAGAGAGGAAAGGAGCCCACTCTCGTGATAACGGCATCCGCCCATCCATGAAGGCAGAGCCCTCCCCACCTAATCTCCTCTTAAAGGCCCCACCTCCCAATACCATTATATTGGCAGCTAAACTTCAACATGAGTTTTGGAGGGAGCATTCAAACCATAGCACCTTCCTTACTGCCTTGCAGAATTAAGGGATGGGGAGGTGGCAGGAAGTGTGGCTCCCCCTTGCCCCTGCAGTGAGGCTATAGTAATAGCAGGACCACACAAAGGAGAGCCAAAGTTCTGTGTTGTCAGCAGGGACTGTGCAAACACGCAGGAGGCGGCTTCCCTGCAGACATGAGAGGAACAGATCCGAGGGCAATGCCTGTCCCAAACATACCATAGGAAGGCCACCCTCTGAGAGGGCAAAGATGTCTTTAAGTTATGCCACAAAAGGGTTTTCAGGGCATGACAATGTCAGTGGCATTTTGTTCCAGGCATAGAAAGAAGGCTTTACATTTTTTTCAATCACAATTCCCTGTTCTTTTTTTGTTTGTTTGGATCAAAATAGAAATTGGTCTGTAAGCAGTGAATGAATGAGTGAATCATTCATTCATTCAACAAAGATATACTGAGCACCTATTACGTGCTTTGCCCTCTTCTAGGCTTTTAAGAGCTATAGTGGACATCAGAAATTCTAAAGTAAAGTCCCAACTTTAGGGGAAAGCCTTCTCTAATTATTTTCGAATCACATCATTTAATCAACGATTAGCCAGTTCAAAAATTGGTGGCCACCCATTTCATGTTGATATACCTGTTCCATTTCTGAGCCAGTCTAACTCTTAGGAGGTTAGTGATGAATTCTGCCCTACTGTGATGTCTATGCTGTGGAACATTCCAGAATTTTTATCACTCTTCTCTGGGCCTGTCCCTAATAAATGTTTGCCCTGGGTGTGCTCATTTTGGGCCTAAACCTTCCCAGTTCAGCCACTGCAGCCCAGGGGATGTGGTTTTTAGGCTCTTCCCCAACCCCCACCCCACCCCCCATCATCATGATTTCCTTAGCAGTCCGCTTTCTCGTTCAGTTGTCCCAAACTCTAGGACACAGACTCCCAGGAGCCTTATTTCAAAGGTTCTCTAAATCTTTCTGCACCGTATTTCTTAGGACTAGATTCAGTTTCGTACAATGAGAAAAACTCAAATAACAATAGCTTAAAACAAGATTGACAGTTCTCACTGGCTCTCATAGAAGAAGGCTGAGGCAGGCAGTTTGCAGCCAATGTGGAAGCTCTATGATTCTATCAGACGCTGCAGCTCCTACTTTCTTCTCTGCCATTTTCACAATGTGGCTTCCATCTTCATGGTCTGAGACGGCTGCTGAAATTCAGCCATCACATTTGTGTTCCGGGCAGCAGGAAAGGGGGAAAGGAAGGCATGTCTTCTCTTTTATGAGTTTCCAGAAGTGCCACACAAAGCTGCCATCAGCCGAAATCTGATCTGTAAGGGAAGCTGTCAAATACAATCTTTTATCTCTGCCGTACTGTGCTCAGCCAAAAAGTGGGATTCTGTTAACTAAGGAAGAGGGGAGAATAGATATTTGGTAACCAGTTAGAAATCTCTGCAGAGCACCAAGCTTTATTAGAGAAGTGTCATTATCATGGGGAATGGGAGAGCGGGAGACAGTTACATATTTTTATATTATAAACGGGCCCTCCACACAAAGGTTGGGAACCACGGCATCATTTTAAAATATTTCTCTTAAAGGGCAGTTTCTGGAGCAGAAAGAACATACTGAGAAGTTCTGATAGCCTGGAACAACTATCGTTCCATTTATCCAGCATCTTCCCCCCTCGTGAGAAACGTGCCTTCCCTAAGTCCAGCCAAGGGGATCCAATAACCACACCCTGTGCTTAGGGCCCTGCCCACCTGGCCACAGTGGAGAGGGCCAGGGCTGGGCTTCTGTTCCTTCTGATCCAGTCGAGACCCAGCACCTCCAACCTCTCTTTTCCCCCCTCTCCACCCAGCAGGAGGCAGCATCCTGGGCAGTCTTGCAGGCCCAAAGTGTGGCTGGGGCTGGGAGCGGCCAACACGAGAGTGAGCATATCTTTTGGTGGAACACATCTTCCAGCCTAGCTTTCATCAGAAATAAAGCTGACTTCTTGAGTCCTGCCTGTCTGAGGGAGGAGAGTTATTTCTGGGCCCCCTCCAACCCCAAAACTGTTCCGTGGCAAGGCAAGGTGAGAACACTAGGTACCATGTAACTTGTACCATCAAGTAAAAGAAAAGGACAAGAGCCAAACATGCACTGGCTGCCTTTATCCATGGGACACTGTGCTGAGAGCGGCAGCTGTGAGCTGAGGGTCCCTTGGGGAAGATGGCACTGCAGCAGCCATTCCAGTAGTGGGGTGGGCGTATGATGGTCCAGAGAATGACAGGGGCCCAGAGCAGGCTTACCCTGGGGCAGGGAAGGTCTTAAAGATGAGTATTTATCATCCAGGCCAGGGGGGCCAGGTCGATTGGCAGAGGGAGGAGGGGTGGACAGAGTCCCAGGCAGAGCTGAGGGCCTGTGCAAACACCCAGGAAGGGGGCTGGGAAGGGTAGTGGCTCAGGGCCGGGTGGATGGATGGAAGAGGCATTCAGGATGCAGGAGCAGGCCTGGGGGATGGGCGGGAGGCTGTCCGAGGCAGGGGGGACTCCGGGCGACTCCTAAGGTGGACAGCTCACTGCAGGGCAGTGCCATTGCTGCCCTTTGTCAGGTCACTTCTCTTGGGGCCTCAGTTTCTAGATTTGTAAAACAAGGGGGTTGGATGAGACCTTTTATATAGTCCTTCACGCTACCTCCTTACACCTCAGAGCCCCCAAGAGCTTGACAGAAGGGCCAGGTGCGCTGGAGGAGTCGGAAAGAATTGTGGGAACAGGTTAGATATGAGCAGCACCTTGGCAAGGACCCGGCCGGATGGAATAGACAAGTGAGGAAGCAGTGGACAGGGTCAGAGCAGAGCCAGGGCGTGGGATGGGCGGGGGCAGGGCAGACGCCAAGACCAGCCATGACACAGAGGAGCTGGGCTGGGGACAATCCAAGTGGAACTGGATGTTAATCCCATCATGGGGATCGTATATAATCAGAGCTGTTCAAAAATACATTTGGCGTGTCCATGTCTGGAAGAGCACACGTGACTGGCCGATCTTCCACACCCACGCTAGGTGGTGGCCAAGCATGACCTGCTCTGTGTGCCCCCAGTCACCTGAGCAAATGTCCACTGAGCACTCATCAGGTTGTTTACGGATGTTTAACTCCATGTCTATGTTGCTTTAAAGAATGCTAATTGTCTGAGGGCAGGGGAGTGCCACAATAACGTCAATAATAATAATACTATAGCCACCAGCTACTGAGCACATATTAAGGGCCAGGCACTGTTCCAAGTATTTGGCAGCATTATTTCTTTATAAAAATCCTATGGGGCAGGTACTACTAGTATCCCCATTTTACAGATGAAAAAACCAAGGCCCAGAGAAGTTACATTATAATTTGTTCAAGGTGACACATTGAAGTGAGCAGGACATGTAAATCAAATTTTGTTCACCTGTATGTCCAAAGCCTGGTACACTACCTGGGTCACAGCGAGGTGCCAATGTCTATTGGTTGAAAAGATCCATAGACAAATAGAGTCTGATACTCCTACCCAACCATGTCAGGGCTGGCCTACGGGTTGCTGTAAATATATGTATCCCTGGTCACCCTGTTCTTGAAAATGGCCTCTCTCCTGATGATGTTCCCAGGCAAAATGCTGCAATGTGCCAAATAAACAAATAAATAAACAAAAAGCTCTGTGGCTGCTGAAGCAATCCATTCCCAATCTGCTGAAGGGAAGACAGTAGGTGTCTTCAGAGGTAACGTGATGGGTAAACCAGTTGGAAAGGACTAGCAAGTGGAAGTGGCCAATCAGTTGGCCCAAGAGGACCCAGCCAGCCAACAAGCAAATCAAGCAGACATGTGCTGTATAGAACTAAGAATCTAGGCTTGTCCAAAATTTACATTGAAAATTCAAGCTTTGAAAGTTGGAATGAATCTCATTCGAATCCATTGTGTCTAAAACAAATGTTGGAATTTGTCAGGAGATTATTTAGAAAAGTAAGATTAAGTCCTTGTTTTAAAACTTATAATTACTTCCATTGTTTAAAAAATACCACAACATGGATGAATCTTGGAAACATTATGCTAACTAAGAAGTAAGGCACAAAGACCACATATTGTATGATTCTATTTATACGAAACATCCAGAAAAGGCAAATACAGAGACAGAAAGCAGATTAATGGTTGCCTGGGGCTTGGAGTGGGAGCTGGGATTGACTGCAAACAGACACAAGGATCTTTCTGGGGTGATGAAAATGTTCTAAAATTGGATCGTGGTGATGACTGCACAATTCTGTAAACTTACTAAAAATCATTGAATTATACATTTAAAATAGATGAATGTTATGGTGTGTAAATCATACTTCCATAAAGTTGTTTTCTAAAAAAGTAAAAATCATGAAAACAACCAAGAAATTGATATTTTATAAAATCTCTATGAAAGATCTTAGAGATCACTGAATCCAGTTTTATAGAAAGTCCAGGGAAGAAGTGAGAAGTTGCGTGCAGCTGGAATCCAGGCCCCTTGACTCCCGGGTGGAGCTATCCACTTCCTCACAGAGTTTATGTGGGTGTCTAATTGGAGGGGGGATTTCCCTTCACATGTCCACAGACACTTCCAATGCGGATGCTGGCCGCTGGGGGCAGCTGCTCTCTCCCTCCGCCTGTGAGAGAGGGTCCCTGGAAGCCCTCCTGGGGAAGTTCATAGGAGAGGCCAGGAGACCCCACCCATTCCTCTGGATCCCAAGGAGTGGCAGGTGCTGGGCAGGAAGCGGCACTTCTGGGTTCCGGGCTCACAAGCGTGTACTGCCTCTCTCCAAGCCGAGGGTACCAAAATCTAGCTGCCTCTTAAGTTAGTCCCCACTGGCGCTCCTGGGGAGGCTTGAGACAGCCTGTTAGCCCAAGTGAGAGGAGGTAATGTCCCTCCTTTCCTGCAGTAGAAAATTCTGATGTGGCCTTGACATCCAAAGTGGACATAGCCTGCCATCCAGCCATCCACCAACCCGAAACTCACCCACTCATCCCCATCTATCCCGAACCCATCCATCTAAAACTCCATCCACCCACCAACCCATCCGCTCATCCATGCATTCTCCCACCCATCCATCCGTGCATTCATCCTTCCAAAATCCACTCACCCACTCACCTGTCCACCCAGGCACCCTCCCAGCCAGCCAGCCCACTCTGAGCCAATCTCCAGGCTGAACCCAGCTCCTGCCCTCCAGGAAATGACAGCCTAGAACACATTCATTTGGCACTTAACTTTTCAAAGCACATTCACATCGGTGGCTCACATATGTGCACGAAACTTGTTAATCCTCTGGTCTTTCAGGAAATATTTGATTTCTTATTCCTTCACTTCCTACGTCCAGTGTACCAATAACTCACGTAGGCTCTCCTTCCAAGGTACATGCTGAATCCATCCTCATCCCTCTGTCTCCTCCACCCGCCAAGGTCCAAGCAACCGTTTACCGCTCACCTGGACTATTCCATCAGCCTCCTCACTCGCCTTGCTGCTTCTATTCCTCTTTCTCTACGGGCTCCTCTCCTCACAATAGCCAGAGCTGTCAGATGCCTTCACTCCCAGAGATCCTTCGTCCTGGAAGACAATCTGAGCTCCCCATGTCCACCCTCAAGGCCCGATAGGCTGTGCGCCTGCCTGTATCTCTCTTGTTGGCTCACTCTCCCCTTGCTCACTCGGCTACAGCCACGATGGGTTTCCTCTGCACCTTAGTCGCTCAAGCACCTTCCCTCCCCAAAGCCTTTGCCCTTGCTGATGCCTCTCCTGGAACCACCTCTCAGATCTTCTCAGGGCTGGCTCCTTCCTGCCTGCAGTCCAAGGAAGGCACCCCCCGCCCAGCTGCTAGATACTGCGGTTTCATTTTCCCCACAGCACCGTGGCTCTCTTTTGAAACCAGGGTCTGAGTAAAGTGCACTGACTACCCACTCACTGTATTAGTCAGGGCTCTTTCCATTGCAAATTACTGGTCTTAGTTTAAAAAAAAAAAAAAAGCAGGAGGGGGTTTATTGGCTCACAAAACTGAGAGGTTCAAGAAGCAGGCTGGTTCAAACACTTGAATCACGGGTCCCTTCAAGGCACCAGGAATTGGCCTTTCTCTCCATCTGCCGACTCCACTTTTCGGCGTCGGTTTTGTTCCCAGGCAGGTACTCCCCATACTTATTGCTGAAATCAGTCCCCGTAGCCTTGAGGCATGCGCATCATTGGCTGTTCCTGAACACAGGATGGCCTCTTTCTCCAGAATTCCTGTGAAACCCTGAGAGGATTCTGATTGGCCTGATTGCCCAGCTCTGAATCAATCAGAGTTCAGATTGATTGAACTCTGTGTGGTAGAGAACTCTGATTGGCCAGTCCCAGAATGCTCAGGTGTGTCACATGCCCATGGAACCACCAACACTTTTCTTTGGGTCTGGACAGACAAGACACATCCTTTCAAACTCCCAGGATTTCTCCCCACCTCCCCACCCCCAACCCCTTCTCTCTTCCTTTCTCCCACCCACACCGAAACACACACCTCTAAACTTGCAGAAGAAATGAAACGGGGGTTATCTTATCATACCTTTCCCTTCAAGGGAAAAAGTTGGCCATCAAGTTTGGGTCATGTTCCAAACAGCTGGCTCTTCTTTTCAGTCTCTACTGAGCAACATTTAGACACCAGCCCCTCTGCGAAGAATTGCAGGAAGTGCATCAGCAGCTAGATTACGGTCCTAGCTTAGAAGGCTTGCAGCCTAGCCAGGAAGAAAAACTGGATCCACAACAACTACTATGAAAATAATTAATCCCTTTGTCATGTGGTCAGAAAAAGGAAATCAAGGCATCTCGGAAGGCTTGGAGGAGGGGACAGAAATCAAGCCTGGCGGTTGGACTCATTTGAAGGGGCAGGGAGGTCTGTTGCCTGCCATGGCTCCTGTCTCCTGCCAGTCGTGGGGGTAGGGATCGTGCTCACACCTGCACAAGTGTCCCGCCCCCGTGGCTACGCTGGAGATCCCCGATGGAAGAACTGTGTTTTCTCCTTCCTGGGCATCCAGTGAAGCCTCCCATGTCATGTGGATCTTGTTCTTGATCATTTGGGGCCACCCCTACTTTTTATGGGTCTGTCTTCATATTTGTGACTTGTTCTCTTTGTCTCTACTCCTTTCTTTATCTCAAAGTCTCTGTCTTTGTCTCTCCAAGCCTGTGTGAGTTTGTGTCTGTAAGACCCTGCATCTCTTTGTGTCTTTTAAGAGCATCACACCCCCTGGTGTGAGATCACACTGAGGAGGTCCCATAGCCCCTCCCAATAATAGTTGATACCACTTCTCAGGAATAGCACTGCCACCACCCACCATGGATAGATCCATTAGGACTTCCAGACCAAGCATAATCCTTTGGGCGCCGTCCATTGGCATTCAGTCATTCATTCACTGGACAAAAATGAAGGGTAAACAGGACTGCAAAGGGCATATGTAGCCAGTTTAAGAGAGCCAACGATTCCCAAGCATTTTAAAACCCTTTTCTGCCATGCGAATGCACAAAAACAGGTGATGTGCTCACTCTAGCTGGTCCTTTTCGATTGGCTGAGCTGGTCACCAATTCCGCCTAAGCCAGTGCTGTAGACATTGGTATGTTTAGAATCTAGGCCTTTTAGTTTTTCTCTAGAAGCCCTCTGCTGAGTGCCAGAACCTGGCTCAGGCAGGGGACGGGGGACAGAGCTGGGTGAGGACATAAGGAGACAAATCCTTCCAAAACAATGAAATATGCTCCGAAACGGAAGTGGACTTTTGGGAAGGTTTCTGAAGGGAGAGTGTAAGCTGGCCTTTGAGGATTAGTAGCCTGAATTGGTGGTTGTCAAGATATAAAACTAAAAGGTCACTGAATAGAATCCCTGCCCCAAAAGAGAGTCCTTCTCTCAGTGCCCAGCCAGAGCCAGATCTATCCATCAGCTGATAGTTAACGTGGCTTTCTGCAAAGTATGGGGAAAATAAAAATACCCACGATTTCTATCCAGTGCTTGGTGTGTGACGGTTCCCTCCCTGGAGAAGTTGACAATCCAGGGACACTGGCAGTAAAGACTTCTGGAGCGCAGGGCAGAAGACAGCTCTCAGCCGTGGGGCAGGAAAGGATACATCAGGAGAGGGGAGGTTTGAAGGACGGAAGCCCCACCATTAGTCTGTCTTTTCCACAAGGCCATCGAAAGGGCAGAGAAAGGGGCTCTTTCCTAGTAACAGTCACGCTGTAATCCCCTTTCCCCATTTTTTTGCGGAGGAGAAAGTTGAGGCTTAGAGAGGTTAAGTGACTTGCCTAAGATACAGCCAGTAGGTGATGAAGTAGGACTCAATTCAGGTCTTTCTGGATGGATCTCACTATTTGGAGGGATTTTACTGCATTTCTAAAAGAGGGAATATATCTATAAATTGGAAGCCTTTTGGTGGGGGCTTTGTTTAAGTTCATCTACCAGATTTTCTGGTATGTGTCTAAAACATGGGACACAAAAAAGGACACATTTTGATGAGATTTCAAGATCAGGAAGAGTCCAAAACACGGGTACCCTTCAGAAGGGGTATTTTAATAGGGGGAACCGAGCAGCCAGAGGCAGCTGGGTGTGTCGGAGCACACAGTAGACGCTTAATGTGTGTTAACTTGGCATCAAGCCATTACAAAGACAAACAGGACGTGAAGCAAAGTTGCTTGTGTCCTACTGGGCGAGTTGGGCCTGTCTTGGCCTAGAGCGTGAGTGAGGTGCAGGGGCCCCTCATCCTTGCTGGCGCTGCGTCCAGGGGGGCCACCTCAGACAAAGCCACCTGCTGGGCTGTGCCACACAATTGGGTCACGACTCTTGACCCACAGGCCAGGATCTTGGGAAGCTCTCCCTGCAAAGCAGTGTGGAGAAGGAGTCCCTTGACCTTGTCTTCCCCTTCCATTTGGGTAAAAGGATAATTGGGGCGTTTATTTCTCCTCTAGTGTGACAAACTGTCCCACGCTGAGCGCTCAGTGCTGGGGACTGTGGCACTTCCAGGGCTCCCTCCCGACCTTTATCCCTGCGTCTTCACTTTCTCGTCAAGTGACTTTCGACCTTAGGGAAGTCACTTAATCTCCGTGAATCTCAACTGTATCTGTCCCCTGAAGACAGCAGCCCTTCACAGGCTGGGAAGAACCAAGTAAAGGCCCTGGCTGGAGTGTGCACGCATTGGCCTTGTTCAACACAGCTTACCTCGAACAAAAGCATTAATTACACCTGCAACATGAGTGTGAATCTTGTCCTTACGGGATCTTGCTTCCCCTTCTGTAAAGTGGGAATTCCTGCACTGCCTTCTTGGCAGAGGTGTTGGGATCAGTAAGGTGCGGCGGGCTAAGCCAACCTTTGAGAAATACCACCCGGTGTCCACATGCAAGGACCTGTTATGTTTCGTGTCAATGAAGAATCTAAAAATTGTATTTTCCAATTTGCTAGCAATGAACCGTTTGTTCACGAACCCCTACTCTCCGTTCACACCGGGGAATATTAACAGCTCCAGGAATATTTACACTATCACCTGGTGGAAGCAATAAAACGGGGGGAGGGGTGATAAAGTTTAAATCCACGCTGGTTTATGAAATGCTGCGGCTCTAATAAACCACTGTGGAGAGTCACATGGTTTAAGAAAAAAGAGGAAAAAAAAAGACAAGAAGAAAATAAAACTTCCCCTCTCAAGTATTTAGAATCAATAAATATGCTATGGAAATAATGCATTAGCTGTGCAAGGACTGCTTATCTGCCAGGAGAGGACTCTTGCTAGCTGGAGAACACAGTGGGAAATAGAAAGATTCTTAAGCCTGGTGTTTGCATTGATGTCATCTCAGCGTAAATAATAAACCCTCTCACCCCGGCTCCCCCGGCCCCCATTAACCACACATTCTCGTTATAATAAATGGAAGAAAAACAGCTTGTGGGAACAGCGCCTTAAAGTGGGCATGCATCCTGACTTTGTCACCAGCAAGCTAAGGGACCTCTCGGGGCCTCAGTTTCTCTATCTGTAAAATGGGTTGAACCAGAAAAGAATTTTTTCCTTTTTTAAATTTATTTTACATATTGTTAAAAAATTGATTTAAAAAATACTCCAATATTAACACAGAAAATTAAAAACCAAAAACAGACATCAAAGTGAAGTAGGGACAGAACTATGGCCCCTTGCTTCCCCACCCCTTCCCTGCATCCATCACAGCCCCTCCAGAAGCCCAGGGCTCCAAGCAATACAGTTCCAAAACTACTCTTCAGATGGTCTTTGGAGACCCCTTAAAAGGTGACTTTCTGTGATTTTATGACTCCGTTGACATTCTTTGATTCTTCCAGCCTTCTTTGGTCCTTCGTGATATGTGGCCTTAGTTCTCGAGGCCGCAAGTGCCAGAAAAGCCCCGTGTAGGCTGGAGAGCACCTCACATGACATGGAATCACACATGTGGGTGTGCCTGGCACAGAGCCCGGAAGTGACTCCTCTCTTCCTGGTCCCCAGCCTTGCCAGGGATGCCAGCCTCCAGCCTGGGTGGCTGGGCTCTGCCAATGGTCCAGCCCCTTTCTGTGGAGACTCAATAGCCGTGCACGTTCTCCTGTGGCCTGTGTGTATGTGCGTGTACATGCACATACGTGTGTGCGCATGTGTGTATGTGTGCGTGCTGGGGCCGTGCCCCGAGTCCCTGAAGGGCTGTCTGCCCACCCTGGCCTCCTCCGCCAGAGCCTGAAGAGGCGTGTGCACAGCGTTTTCAAATAACCTGGATGATTTTTTTCTAATAAAACTGTTTTTTTTATTGCTGTTCCCAACCCACCTGGCACCAGCTGTGATGAGAATCACTTGCACGGTAAAGTGCTATTGATAAAATTGCTCCCCCCGGAACTTAGCTATGCGCTCACGCAGCGCTGGCTGCCTCTCCGCTCTGCTCGGCAGCCTCCCCTGCTCTCTTCCTCCTCCTCCCCCAGGCCTGTCTGACTCTCTCCCTTCGCCCCTCCTGCTCCCCTCTGCCTCCTCACTACACGTTTCCCCCTCAGTCCGCACGTTTCGGGCCAGATCAGCTCAGTGGGGTTGTATGGAGGTCCCGGGTCTCTTTGGAGAGAGGCAGTCCCAGCCCAGTCCTAACAGGCGGGCCCTACCCTGGGCAGCTGCTGCGCCTTGAGGACCCCAGCATCCTCAGATGTACCCCTCCTCGTCCGGCCCAGGCTCCCCTCTCCTGCCAGGTGCCCTGGGATAAAGACGGGGCAAGCAAAGAAAGGCAGATAGGAAAAAGCAGGACAGGTTCAGGGAACAGCATGACAGCGGATGCCAAAGGAGATGTTAAACCCACGTGAGTCTGGGGAGGCAGGTAGGGACTTGGTTACAGGTTACAAAAGGCTTAACAACCTGGCTAAGAAGTTTGACTTTGACCTACAGTCCCTTCCAGTCGTTAGGGTACTCACAGCTGTGGTGACAAACCTGACTTACTGAGAAGACTTCAACGACATATTGACTCACATGAGTGTGTGAGCTTCGGGGCCAGTTACGTCAGCTCAGTCATTCCTGGAGATTTCCTCAGCTGCACGTTCCCCTGTGCGTGTCTGCTTGGTCCTCGGGGACACGGGAGGTCTGCACGCGGCAGCCAGTGCTACGGGCTCCCTTGTTCATTTCTAACAGGAGAGACAAGGAGCACAGCTTCCTGTAGCGCTCGCCTGAGAATCCTCCCGCCCCATGTCCCATGAGCCAGAACTGGATCACACGTGGCTTCTGAACCAACGCTGGCAACAAGGGTGAAAGGATAACCCTTGCACCAGTCGGGCGCTCCCTCCGGCTGAGGATAAGCTCCCAAATTCAGGCTGCCCCCCAGAGAGGGGGAGTGGGGGGCGTTGGAGAGTCTCCTCCACCTCCTCAGCAGCTTAAGGGTCCCCTGGAGGAACAGGGTGATGGGACAGAAGGTACGTGAAGGCCTGAGCCAGCAAGGAGCATCTTCCTAGACCAGCAATATTAGCTGAAGAGTTTTGGAAAAATATGTTATATTAAAATTATCACAGGTATATTATTGACTAGAATGTAAAATGCATGTGCAGTTTTAAATTAAAACATGAAGGCCGGATGTGGTGACTCACACCTGTAATCTCAGCACTATGGGAGGCCAAGGCAGGAGGATCGCTTGAGGCCAGGAATTCGAGACCAGCCTGAGAAACACAGTGAGACTCCATGTCTACAAAAACCTTAAAAGAAGAAAATGAGCCAGGCATGGTGGTGCATACCTGTAGTCCTAGCTACTCAGGAGGCTGAAGCAGGAGGATCACTTAAGCCCAGGAATTTGAGGTTACTGAGAGCTACGATCATGCCACTGTACTCCAGCCTGGGCAACAGAGACCCCATCTCTAAAAATTAATTAAATAATCAATTAAAACATGAGATTTCAAAGAAAATTTCTATTTAACTAAATTGTGTGAGAGTTGGCTTACACCTATTTTGATAATTACTGCATTTCTAACCCATGGAAAATGCACAATAAATACTTCCTGAATGAATGAATGAATGAACAAATGAATCAATGAGTAAGACAGGCAATTTAAGCCTATTTCCAGTCCCCTGGGTACCATCACCTCTCCTCCAGTAGAGGTGTTTTAGTAGGGAAAATTTTAAGAAACATTGCAATAAATAAGAAGGGGTTGCCAGGGAGTTGTTTTCTTTTTTTTTAATAACAGCCTTATTAAGATATAATTCATATACCATAAAATTCATGCTTTTAAGAGTACAATTCAGTGGTTCTTAGTATATTCACAGAGTTGTGTGACCATCACTGCTATCGGAGAGTTTTAGAACCAAGTGTGGGAAGAGTCAGGCCCACAAAGAGCGAGGGCTCTGGGCTGTGTGTGGCTGGGGACAGAGGAGCCCAGGTTGGAGGAAAGTGTCTGGTAGAGGCAAGAGAGGGCCACCAGAGAGCTATTGCAATAGTAAAGGGAGAGCGCTGGAGGCTCGGTCTTGGGGTGTCACTTGCAAGACCGGAAAAGCAAGGCTCATGTAAGAGAGGCTGCAAAGGTTGTAAATGCAGTTTGGAGTCTGCCCGTGGTGGGCAGAGACTGCAGGGCAGAGGTGCCTCCTGGCTTCCAAGCCATCAGATTTCGACGGCTCACATCTCTACTGCACAGACCAACCAAGAAGCAGCCACAAGCAGTAGTGGATGCTC
>CAUYSK010128016.1:0-16373 GCA_963575035.1 Avahi laniger
ATAACTGTGATTTCTATTGGTCACAAAGTCACAGGTACTGATTATACTGTGACAGTTTGTTGCCTATATTCAGAAATGACAAAAATGCGAACTTTCAGAAGTTAGTGAAAATAAAAATGAATTATTGCTCTCATTCAAGTCGGCTGAACCTCTGGTTAAAAATTCCTGCTATAGGTCTTTACTTCTGGGTAGATTGATTTATCCAGAAAGCAGTTCAACAATCTCCAACCTTGAGTGTATAAGCCCAGCTGCCAGCCTTTCATAAGTCATGCAGGGAACAAATCTCTCTTCAGTGGGAAGATTTTCCCATAATCCCCATTGTTTTGACACAGTAACTCACCCTCCAACCTCAAATGTACTATCTGATGAAACCTCTCCAAAAATAAACCTTAGATTTTCTCTTGATGTAGAGAGCTGGAAAGGGAATATTCAGAGTCTAGCTTCTCTTTTAAAGATGTTTAATCCATACTCCAGTTTTCAGTCCCATTTTTTGTACATCTACCTTTAAAGTACCAGTAGTGTCCAATCCGTGAAGATTTCTGTAGCTTTGTGTGGAAATGACTAGCTATTTGGCTTTCTCCCTCAACATACTTGGGTCTCTGTATTCTCTAGTTTAAAGAAGTTACCAGTAGTTAAACTATTTCCCAGATTTCAAAACGTTACTTCTGTTGTCTGCTATCTTCTTTTTGTCCTTGTGAGTTTTTTAAAAAAAACTCCTTTTTTGTTATTGTTTTGTGAAGATTCAGGAGAAAATACAGACAGACATTTGTATTCAACCTGTGTTATTTAACCAGAAGCTTTGATGCATTCATAAGTAGTATTTTATTATGTCTGGGATTCACATTGTTTTTCCTCTTCATAAAAGTAGTATATCTCCTTCTCTCTGATCTAATATAAAAGTAAGTGGAAAAACAAGGTTGATATGCAATGCCACATTAAGGAAGACATCTATTTTGTGTTTTAAGGAATTGTTTCTTAAAGGAAATGTTCTTAGACTGTCCCTAGATGTTTTTAGCATCTTTGTTTAGGACATTAGCTATGAGTTCTTCAAAGACAATGACCAAGGATGTGAACAGTTTCCTTTTTTTTTTTTTTTTTTGCTGCAATGGTAGAAGTGGAGTAGCTCCTATTAGTATAACCAAACCACAGGTCACAATTAAAAGTTCTTGATAAAAGTTAAAAACAACTCCCTAAAGTCACTGGAGAGAAACCAAAAGCAGGCATAAATTGAAAGTGAGTCAAAACTGAGAAGAAGGAAATTGAATTGAGTGAATGTTCCATTGACAAGGCTTTTTTCCTAAGGGCATGTCCCAGTCAGAGTAAACAAGTTAGCTAAATCTTGGACAGAAACACCTGCAGTGTACTGGTTTTAAGAACCAGAAGACAGAGTTTAGATCTACCAAAGCAGCTAAAAAATGAGAGAGGAAATCAGAGAAAGGAGAGACTACAGAGGTGGGGCATCACATTTTGCACATAAATTTTGGGGAAAACCTCAAGATGCATCTCAACTGTGCATGCTCGGGGCAAACTCCCAGCCTCCCCAACCCCCACCTAAGGTTAAAAGAATCAAATAGAAATTTTTAGGAGCCACTCACTGCAGAAATGACAAAAACTAGATTTGAATCCTGCTAACTTAACTACCAATTAAAAAGCAAAGAAATCAATACTTAGAGACATAACAGAATTTAGTCTCTTCCATGTTTTTTTTTTTTTTTGCAATGTCCAGGATACAACTCCAAATTACTAGATACATAGTCAAGAGGAAAGGCAATGAAAGAAACCAATCCTAAAATGACCCAGATTTTAGAATTAACACATAAGGATTTTAATGTACCTATTAAAACTATGCTCAAGAATTTAAAGGAAAATATGATGAAGGGATATATAGGAAATCTCAGCAGAGAGATGGTAACTACAAAAAAGAAGCAAATGAAAATTCTAGAAATGAAAAATAAAAGATCTGAAACTGAAACAAAAAAAAATTCATTGGGTGGGCTTAATAGCATGTTAGAGATGAAAGAAGAGTCAGTGACTAGAAGACATGTCAATTATACAATCTGGAGAACAGAGAGAACAAAAAGATAGAAAAAGATAAGAGTCTCAGTAACTGTAAGATGGTATCAGAAGGTCAAATACATGTGGAGTTTTAGAAGCAGATCAGAGACAGGATCAGGTAGAACCCAACATTTGAAGAGAGAATGGATAAAAATTTCCCACATTTTATAGACTCATAAACCTCAGATATCTTATGCAGGATAGAGAAAAAAAACAACCTTGGAAAAATCACAACTAAGTTGATGAAAACAAAAGATCAAGAGAATCCCGAAAGCATCTAGAGAAAAAAGACAGATGACAAATACAAATCACCACTGACTTTTCAGCAGAAACCACAGAGGCCAGAATATAGTTTAATGACATCTTTAAAGTGCAAAATGAAGACAACAATCTACAAACAAAGAATTCTATGTGAAACAAAAATAACTTCCAGAAATAAAGGCATTTTCAGATGAGCTAAAGCAATGATAATTCATCTCAAGGAAACCTGCCCTATGAGAAAAGCTAACCAAAGTTCTTCAAGTAAAAGAAAAATGATATTAGATAAAAATTCAGATATCAATTTATTTAAAATACTTATGACTATTTAAAATCAAAATGATGACATGCACAGCATATTATGTAATAAACACAAAAAACTACAGCATCCATTATAGGGGGCAAAAGACCTATAGGATTGCAAAGTTATTTCATTTTACGAGAAGTGAAACAAAATTAACTTTTAATAGACTGGAAAATTAAGGGTACATATTGTGATCTGCAGAGTATCACTGAAATTACAATACAAAGAGGTAAGCTAAAAAGCCAATAGATAAATTAAAATGGAATTCTAAAAGCAATTTCAATTAACTCAGAAGTGGTAGGAGAGGAATGACAAGGGAACACGAAACAAATGGGACAAATAGAAAGAAATAGTAAACCAATAGAGCTAAGTCCTACCACATCAATAGTTACATTAACTGCAAATTAAGTATTCCAATTAAAAGGCAGATTGTCAGAATAACTTAAAAAGCACGAACTATTTGCTGTCTATATGAGAAATACTTTGAATACGAAAATTCAAGTAGATGCGCTCTGAGTACAAAGATTCACTTAAAGGCTGGGAAGGTAGATTAATACTATTATACCAGCATAAGAAGGTGGGAGTGAGCATGTGTGTGTGAGAGAGATTTCCCCAGGAATGCAAGGGTGGCTTAAAATTTGGAAATCAATCAAGATACTTCACCTTACAAGAACACTAAACATGTCATCATAATGATAGATGTAAAAAGTATTTGATGAAATTCAGCCTTCATTCATTATAAAACTCTCAGGAAATTAGGAACAGAAAGAAATTTTCTCAATTTGGTAAAGAGGATCAATGAAAAAAATTACAGTTAGCATCATACTTAATTAAGCATTTTCCCCTAAGTTCCAGAATGAGGCAAAGATATCTACTCTAACAACTTCTATTCATTATTTCCAGGGAAATGAAAAAAGA
The DNA here is from genome assembly GCA_963575035.1 of Avahi laniger. Lineage (NCBI taxonomy): Eukaryota > Metazoa > Chordata > Mammalia > Primates > Indriidae > Avahi > Avahi laniger. The sequence continues at coordinate 3,536 of CAUYSK010128016.1, forward strand.
ATTAAAAGTCATACAGATTAGAAAGAAGAAGTAAAACTTTATTTGCAAATAACTTTTTCTACATAGAAAATCCTAACAGATGCATAAAATAATTATTAGAAGTTCTAAGTGAATTTAGCAATATTGTTGTATACATGATCAATAAACAAACACCAGTTACATTTTAACAATCTAGAAGCAAACAACTAGAAAACAAAATTAATACTACTTCTATGTATCAGAGTGTTAGGAAACAAACTACTACTTAAAAAAATTTAGCAAGTGCAAGGACTGAATCACATTTACCTTTATTTCCACAGTGATTAGCAGAGTGCATGACAAATAGTATACTTAATAAGTTTTATTGAAAAATTAAGGAATGTTTATCTGCTATCAAAGAGATTTACATGAAAGTCTTTATAAATTAGAAGTTATTTTCTCCTTCATCTGTCTATCGGAGCTTAAGTGCACAGGGCTCAAAGGATGGCACCCTCACGCCAAGGACCTATGCTCCTTCCCTTCTGTACTTGAACCCTGCACTACTGGTGCATTCCCGCGAGAGTACGTACTGAAATTGCACGTGATCACCTCTGTTCACATACCATTGGCTGAAAGTTAGTCACATGGTCACACATAGCTGCAATGGATGGTGGGAAATTTAGTGTTTATCCTGGAAAGCCACTGCACTCTATTAAATTGATATTCCTATTGGATAAGAGAGATTGAATATTATTAGTAGAAAACAATTAGTCATCTCTAACATACCAGTTCCAACTGTCTGGCAGATACAGTCAGGAAGAATTTTAATTGCAACATTTTACAGTTCTGAAAGTGAAAACACTTTGAGATCATCAATGACTTTAAAACTTGCTTCTAATCTACCCACCAGATACATAAAAATTTTTGTTCAGTTGCTGTTTTTATGTAACTGAATTATGTGCAAATAATGACTTTTAATCATTAAAATCCTATGATATGAATTTATGAGACTGACTGCTAAACACAGAGCGCTTGAAAACTGAAAACCTACACTGACTAGGATTTATGAATCCTGTGTTAAAACAGAAATCAGAGAAAAAGATGCATGCCTGATCAAATTATAGATTTTAGCATACTGACTCATAAATCAGTCACTTAAATCCCAAGAGCAATAAAAGGATTTATAAATCAAAACTTATTTAGAATTTATTGGCTGAATGTCTACTATAAGAATACCTTGTCTATAAATCTCTTCTGACTTACAAAACTAAATTTTATAACTCTGCAGTCAGGGTCCGTCTCTAACGATACTTTTGACAGGTATAACTTGATGCATCCAGGTGACACTTCAGATACACTGATTAATGATAATGTCAGAGGAAAGATAACTTTATTAAAATTATTTAACATCACGTAAATAAATTCTAAAGGATGAACTTATAATTAAAAATTACAATTTTATATTATGGAGATACAGGTTTAAATATTTAAAGTATAAGATGAATTATTATTTGAATATAAAATGACATACAAATTATGGAGCTCAGAAAATAGTAACCCAAAATGAAGCAAAAGTTTTTCTCTGAACTTCTCCTGTCCTCCTGCCTCTCAGCCCCATTTTTCCCTGAGGGTGGCCACAGAAGCTAGAATCCCTCTTTCCAAGGCTGGGTGATGAAAGCCAGATTCCCTTTTCCTGCAAGCTAGCCATAAAACCTAAAATTAATCTATGCAAAAACCAGCTGTAAAGTAATTACATGACCTGTCTTCTTTGCCTGTTGGTCATAAAACCCCCATTCCTAAGAGGACCCTGCTTTACACCTAGAAGGAAAGAATGTATGTGCTAAGAGGCCAAGAGGCATCATTAGATCATACCCTCTTTTCCATTCATGTTTCTACTAGGCTGTCCACACTTTGTTGATCCTATGCATAAAAATGGACAATTTCCCCTGTATCCTTGGGTCTTCATTCTAAAGGCTCCTGTGTATGCACATTAAATAAAATCTGTATGTCTTTTTCTCCAGCGAATCAATCTGCTTCTTGTCAGTGGTTTTTCAATGAGCCTTTGTGGGACCAAGGGTCTTGCTTCCCACAGTTCAACATAATCATGGCAGGATCACCAAAGCTGCTCTGTTTTTCTGGAAAGCTGTAGTGAAGAGAACCCAGGAATCTGATCTGCTGGCAAAAAGGGCAAGAATTTCTCCCCAGCCTGGCTCCTGGCCTCTCTCTCTGTAAAATCTGATTGAGCAGAACTTAAAGATCACTATTTGCAGGGTCTTGATTGATGGGAGAAAAAGGATTTGTGTGACTAGTTTTCATGCAGCAACTCTCGTGTACTTTTGGTATTTTGTGATATGAATTCATACTGTTTGACCCCTTTCCTCCCAGAAATATTGTTTTCCTTTGTTTTTTTGTGTTGTCTGTCATAAAGAGGGGTACTGGATAAAGTTCCCTCTTGTTATGTGTCCTTGAGGGCTTGTCACGTGGGAGCACTCTCTCTTGGTCTGCATCAGCTGGGGGACATAATTTTTGGGTGAGGAGGCCAGCAGGAAGATGGCTGGGAACTCGAGATTTTGGTTGTTGTTGTTGTTCAGAACATGTCAAGTTCTTGGGAGTGTTTGTCATAAGAAATCCCATCAATAATGGGCTTTTGTAATCTCAACTCTTGCTCCCTGGTTAGTGCTGCGAAAGTCCAAGTCCAGGAAGGCCTACCCAGTGTCACAAATTAACTGATCTGTGACTGGCAGCCACCCCACAAATTTGTGGGTTAACACTGTCCATAACTTTCTGTGACCACGGAAGTCTTTTGTTATCTTAGCCTATTTCTGGTAGAATCAGGGGATGTTTGGGATTGCTGCTTCTCTGAAGTGGCTATTAGATTAAGTCACTTTGGAATAAGTACATTATTGAAAATGAATGGCCAAAAGGTGGATTAAATTAGAAAGACTTTTAAATTAGAAGACCTTTAAATTAGAAAGACTCCTAAATTAAAAAAAAAAAAAGATTTTAGAGCTCTCTTATTCTAAACCATTGCCTTATTTGTAGTGATAGAAAAATTAAAAGAAAGATACATAATAGTGTCATGGCTAGCCTTAGAAATTCTCTTGGCAAAATTAGAAAGTCTGACACAAAATAAAGATAAAAATCCTTTTTATGCTGCTCCTGTGGGTACAGCTACCCCTGTGGGAAGAGTAAAGGCCAGTTTACCTTGTGGCCTAGTGGTTAAGATCTTGCGCTTTTACCCCAGCATCCTAGGTTTGATTCTCGGGCAGGGAGTAGTCTGTTTTGGTTTGATATTTGTGTGACTTTTGCTATTTATTGATCCTTTTTCTTTCCGTAGACAGCCTTAGTTCCCTGTTTTCTTCCACCTGTGCCAGGCACATGACGCTTTTGAGCTTTTGTGTGTAGACAGTCAGCTGAGAAGCTAAGACCCTAGAGAACATGGCCAGACAGAATAAATGGGCTGTATCTTGTTTGTGGCTAGCGGAAACTTCCTTTCTTAGAGCTGTTTTTGTGGTGTTTTGGGATCTTGTGAAAATTGCTTTCTACCTCTTTCAAAACACCTTGTAGGTCCTTGGTTAAGTTATAACCTTGGTTAAACTTATTGGTTTAAGGGTACCTTTTAAAAAAAAGAGTCTGAAAGCCAGAAAGATCAGCTGTTTGTCCTGGCTAAAATCCACCCCCATCTACTTTTACTTATCCCTACTTTTTTCTCTTTGCTGTCATAGGTACTACATGAAAAAACCTAGAGGAGACTTCTTATGACTCGGATCCCTTAAGGAACTGAGAAAGAGGTGCCACTCACTGCCTTTTTGGGGTCTTCTGCTTTGCTTATGGAGTCTGAAGAGTCATGGACAGATTCCTCTAAAATATAAAACTCTGCTCTCTTTCATATTACCTTGGTATCCATTTTTAATCTTCCTCTAAGTGACATACTTAAACCTCTTCTTTAAAACAAAAGTTTAGACTCTCTCTTTCTCTGTGCTTTGAAGTGTAAATTGCTACCCTGTTTTCTCTAAAATCCAGTGAGGGCTTCAGGCCAAATGAGACAGATAAGCTTGAAGCTTTTCCAATCACAAAGATACAGTTTGAATCCAACTGTCCTTTTAAACTAGTAAATTTTACTTATAGTTAAAATTCTAAAATCAAAACTATAAAGTCTTTGTGTGTATATGTGAATTTTGTATGCTGTATCTGCTTAGACATGTATGTCTATACATATGTTTATATATAGTCGACACATAGTACCGAATTAACTTAAAAATATGAGTACTTATACATTAAGTAAGCCCAAATACTTTTCAAGTTCATGCGACTTTAGTGAACAAAGATAGTTTTAAAATTGGTAAAATAAAAGCATCTTCAGAATTTAATTTAGACCTTTTTTTCTGAATATACTGGGTAGGCAGGTTTATGTTATTTCAACTAAATGGTTTAAGGTCATAAAACTGTTGCTTTTGTGATATTTCTAATACATGCTTCACTTGTCTATGAGCTTATGTCTTTAATTTGAGCCCTTAGGCTATACTGAGGTCTAGGAAAAAACACAGGCCTGTCCTTCTGGCCCAGCTGTGCCTCTTGGCCATACTAAAAAAGATTAGATACTCTAGATACTGTCTTTTGTCCTGGGCTCTGTATCTGATACATAATTAATATTGCTTACTTCCTGGTTTTTCACTGAAAAATAAGATTTATTAAGAGTTGTAACACTGTAATTAATATATATAAATAAAACTACTAAATATAAGAGAAACAACTCTATATATAAAGTGTATAAGAAAAATAGGATGTGAATTTTGGTTAAAAAAGGGTTATAAGAAAACATGGGAATGTGGTTTCTGTTAAAGGAAAAGCAATTTTGCCTAGCTTAGAGATTTTAAGGATTATTTTAAATTAATGTCATAAAAATAATGGATAAACTAAATGGATATAAAAAGTTGGGAAAAAAAGAGAATAAGGAAATTATAAAAGCTTATGAAAGGCTTATAACTTTGTGGTCAAGCTGATTAAAATTTGATTTATTTATTTTTAAGTTTTTATTAAAATGAACTTTAACATTAATAATATGCTAATTATTAAATGCATTCATAATACACCAATACAAAGGCAGAATTTGGTTTTATCTTTTGAACAAAATTTTTGTGTAATATTAATAAAGATAGTGAAAGACTTTGTTCACCTTTTGAGTAAACTGACCAACAAAGAGAGGAGAAAAAGAGAGACAGATTCAGTTTATCTCTTTATTACCTTATCTTTCAGTTTGTCTTTATTCGGTCTTAAAATTATTTGAGAAACTGAGTCTCCTCTCTATCAAAGGGTAAAATTTTTGCCTTTTAAAATCTTTGAATTATCACTTTAGCTAAATGGCTTATTTTATAGTGACCTGTGATTCTGTTTTGTGATAACCAGTGTTTTAAATGTTTGATATTAATATTTGACAAGCTTTCTAAAATCAAAATACTAAATTCAGTGTTTTTGATCCAACTAACTTTATGAATACTAGAGCCACTGAAAGCCCAAGAGAGACATATTAGACTTATTTGGTATGTTAAAAACATTGTCAGATATAAAATGGTATTTGACTTTCTTTGGGTTATATTAATATTTGTATGTGTTATTAATATGTGTTTCAAAATTATATGAGATTCCTAAAATTCTGATATGTCTTGATATATGTTATCAGTAATAATTATGAATATTAATTAAATTGTTGTATGCCACAAAAATATTCAGTGTCAATTGTCTCTTTAACTATGGCTATTCTAAGACATTTTTTGTTGCCCACAATTATTGTTTTACTTTGATTCTTCTCAAAAGTGATTTTTAACCGGCTACAGTCTAAAATTTGCTTCTTTAAGGAAAGTCATAAAAAAGACTGACAAGTGCTCTTGAATGCAGGTTTCTGATAAGTTTGGAAATCATACCATTTGGACTGAGAAAACTTACAAGACTTTAATTAAAAAGCCAATGTGTTCATGGAGATTGCTAACCCAACCTTGAACAGAACAAAAATTAATTACTTGGAAATGAACTACTTTTTTAACGATTTTTTTGGTTGAAACATTGCTAATTCTTTTTTGTGTTTTGTTTTCCAGTGTTGAGAAAACTGTTTTTCCCCTTTTTAGCTATTTATAGCTTACAACAAATTGGTACAGTATATTTACGTGAGCAAAATTTGATTTTCTCTCTATGTGATTTCTCCAGGTTTTGGGAACTATTTGTGAGTATACTTAATTTATGACAATATAGTTATTTGATAAGTTCAATAAGAATTTGTTTTCTTTTATAACAGGATGCAGTTACAGACACTGGTTATTTTATCAAGGTTTTAACTAGAATGCCATATTTTCAAATATGTTCAAACTGCTTTGAGGAATTAAGGTTGACTTTATAGAGCCAATAAAAAGCCCTTTGGAAATAATGGCCTCATACCTTGTCCTTTACAAGGTTTCCTGACCTGTGGGTAAGTAAAGACTGCCACTTTCTGACAGCCCTAGGAACCCCAAATTATTTGGAGATTTCAAAAAAAGAGGAATTCACCTAGTTCATATGTGTATTGTAGCTCTAGTCTGATAGAAAATCCTTGAGTTGTCAGCCTCAAAAGTCTAATCTGAGATTCCTTAGGAAACTCCAGCAAGCCAATTAAAAAAAAAAGGCCTCTAGGGCCAATAATTATTCTTATGCAAATAATCAGGACAAGTATGACGATACTAAATTTTATTTTGCAAGTAAATTGGTCCTACTATAATTCGTCTTTGGTAAAAATGGGAAACGGGAGAGAAAAAAATTATGTTTCGGAATTAAACTTATATTCCACTTGTTATTAGATTCTAGCCTTGCTCATTGTTTCTGAGTTTTGGTTATTTGTCCAAAATTTGGACTGATTCCTGAATTCTTTTCTGGCTACAATTCTCCGAACTAATACTTGCAAATTTTTCTTCCACTTTGTTACTTGGAATCATGAGAAATTAAAACTGTGCTTTTCGTGAAGCCCTACAAAAAGCTAGACAGCTTAGACTTCGGGAAAAATAACAGCAACTTGTATATAAACAGCCCTTGTGCTCACTCAACATCTAAAAGCCTTCCCGAATAGCTGTCCTCTGGGTTTACAGTTTGTTCTAACCATTAACCTTTGTTTTTCTTTTTGTTTCCATAGACATGCCTTTTACTCAATATCTGATTGCTCAAATCTTCTAGAAGCCTGACTTTGGTGGAAGCCCATCTGTAGCACCACTGCCTGAAATGAAAACGGTTCAACTAGGCTGGTCTATTCTCAAATTGAGAAACTAGTTCAATGACTTATAAAACAATTCACCAATGCAATTTCTGGACTGTGAAACTTCTTGGGAAAGTTTCACACTGGGGAATGATGAGGCTCAGAAAACAGCACCCCAAAATGAAGGCTTCAGAAGCAAAAGCTTTTCTCTGACCCTCTCCTGTCTTCCTGCCTCTCAGTCCCATTATTCCCTGAAGCTAGTCTTAGAAACTGGAATCCTTCTTCCCCAGGGTGGGTCACAACAGCCGGAACCCCTTTTTCTGAAAGCTAGCCATAAAACTTAATTATTCTATGTAAAACTGGCCATAAAGTAATTATGTGATCTATCTTGTTTGCCTGTTGGTCATTAGACCCCCATTCCCGAGAGGATCCTGCCTCACATCCAGAAGGAAGGAATGCGTGCACTGAGAGGCCAAGAGGAGTCTAGACAGACAGGGCTTGCTGGGTTTCCCCACTCAGTCTGTTAGCATCGGATCATACCCTTTCTATGCAAACATATTTCTACATGGTTGATCACACTTTGTTGAACCTAAGCACAAAAATGGACAATTTTCCCTGTATCTTTGAGCCTTCCCTGTATATACATGTTAAATAAAACTTGTTTTTTTTTTCTCCAGTTAATCAATCTGACTCATGTCAGTGGTTTTTCAGCGAACGTTTATGGGGCCAAAGGCCTTGCTCCTTACATAAGAAATAATTTACCTAAACACCCAAACCATTTCAGTGCATGTTAAATGTTTTAGAACACATTAAATGACAAAATTTCTCTACTATATATCCCATTTTCTTTTTAATTCCTAATTTGGCAAATATATTTGATTTTGTATTAAATTTATATATTTAATTAATATATAAATTTTTGTGCTACTTTGAACTATTTTATTTTTTGGGTTCAATTTTCTCATTTATTTCATTCTGTTTAGAATGTCAGGATTTGCCTTCCACTTGGTAAAATGGTATTCTTCTAAATATTCACATGGCTGACTTCCTCATTTAGTTCTATTCTCTACTCAGGTGTCACCTCCCCAGGGCCTCTTCTATGTTCATCTGTCTCCATCCAGTATAAACTAGCACTCCCAATACCCTATCTTTTTTTTTTTTATTTCAGCATAATATGGGGGTACAGATGTTTAGGTTACGTGTGTTGCCCTTGCCCCCCCTGCCCTATCTTTTAAGCTGCTTCATTTTCTTTTTTCATTGAAAGATACTAATAAGCAACTTGAAAGTTCAATTCCAAGATGGCAAAGTTAATGAGCGACAGCACAGGCAAACAGTTGAATTGTGTAATAGCTCTATCTTTGGTTAATATGATACTTATTCTTAATAAAATTACAGATGATTTACATCAGTGGTCCACAACCTTTTTGGCACCAGGGACAGGTTTCATGGAAGACGATTTTTCCACAGATTTGGCGGGAAATGATTTGGGGATGATTCAAGCGTGTTACATTTATTGTGCAGTCAAATCTCTCTGCTAATGATAGTCTGTATTTGCAGCCACTCCCCAGTGCTAGCATCACCGCCTCAGCTCTGCCTCAGATCATCAGACATTAAATTCTCATGAGGAGCTCATAACCTAGATCCCTCACATGTGCAGTTTACAGAAGGTTTAACGCTCCTATGAGAATCTAATGCCTCTGCTGATATGACAGGTGGTAGAGCTTATGTCGTGATGCTAGGGAGTGGCTGTAAATACAGATGAAGCTTCGCTTGCTCACCCGCTGCTCACCTCCTGCTGTGTGGCCCAGTACTGGTCCATGGCCCAGGGGTTCAGGATCACAGGCTTGCATTATTCACTTCTCAATAAGGGAAGATCAAACAGATAATCTAAATTAATTTAAATAAGCAAATAAATTCAATGTTTGCTTAGATAGGACATAAATTTTGCTGTCCAGGCTAGATATCAGAGATTTCTAAAGCAAAATAAATTAGGAAGAAATGATTTGTGATTTTTAAAACAAAATGCAAGTTCAGTAAATGTATCGACAAAATTATGATCTGTTTAGTTATAAATTTTCAGAAAAGGTTGGGATAATATTTCTGTGAGCTTTAATTCTCTTGATATTTTCTAAAAATACAGTTTTAAAAAATCAAAATAGAAAATGTGATAGTACTTTTATTATAAAACAATTTATTGTTGAACTGCTTTGGTTACACGTAGCATTCCCTCTTCATCACAAGATCCAATAGTTGTAGTGATAATAATAATAATAGATGATTCTGTTATGATATGTGAATTCCCCCCAAAACAAAACAAAAACCAACTCTCCCCCACAAATTTACAATTTCACAAATTTAAAATAAAAGCACTTATGAGAAAAACAAGTTCAAGTCAGAGTGGTTAAAATCGATATAACTTGCTAATCACAGCCAGTGAGGGATCTGTACTCCCTTTTATTTATTTCAAAATATTAAGGGAGTACAAATGTTTATGTTACGTGGATGCCTTTAATAATGCTTAAGTCAGGGCTTTTAGTGCACTCATCACCTGAATAGTGTTCACTGTATCCAAGAGGTAGGTTTTTACTCTTCACATTCTTCCCTCTTTCCCCTTCTTGATTTCAAAGAACTTTACATCTTTTTGTGCCCGTGTGTGTCTGTTGATTTGCTCCCAATTATTAGGGAGTAGGTACGGTGTTTATTTCTCCATTTCTGAAATATTTCACTTAGGATAATTGTCCACAGTTCCAACCAAATTGCACCAAAAGATATGATTTCATTCCTTTGTATGATTGACTGGTACTCCATGGTATTATGTTCCACATTTTGCTAACCCACTCATGAATTGATGGGCACTTATGTTGATTCCACATTTTGTGATTGTGATTTATGTTGCAATACACATTCAAGTGTAGGTGTCTTTTTGAAAAAATTGACTTCTTTTTCTATGGGTAGATATCTAGTAGTGTGATTACTGGATTGAATTGCAGATCTACTTTTATTAATATTTCTTTGAGAAATCTCTATGCTGTTTTCCATAGAGGTTGTACTAATTTGCAGTCCCACCAACAGTGTAAAAGCATTCCTTTCTCTCTGCATGCATGCCAGCATTTATCATTTTTAGACTTTTTAATAAAGGTCATTCTACTGGGGTAAGGTGATATTTCAGGTTGTTTGTTTTTTTCATGCTGATTTGTTTGAGTTCTTTGTAGATTCTGGATATTAGCCCTTCGTCAGATGTATAGTTTGTGAATATTTTCTCCCATACTGTAGGTTTTCTATTTACTCTGTTGATTATTTCCTTAGCTGTGCAGAAGCTTTTTAATTTAATCAAGTCCCATTTATTTATTTTTGTTTTTATTGCATTTGCTTTTGAGGTTGTAGTCATAAATTCTTTGCCTAGGCCAATGTCTAGAAGAATTTCTCCTCCATTTTCTTCTAGAATTTTTATGGTTTCAAGCCTTACATTTAAGTCTTTTATCATGTTTAATTAATTTTTGTATATGGTGAGAAATACGAGTTCTGTTTTATTCTTCTGCATGTATCTATCCAGTTTTCCCAGCACCATATATTGAATAGGACTTCCTTTTCCCAGTGCATGTTGTTGTCTGCTTTGCTGAAGATCAGTTGGTTGTAGGTAGATAGTTTTATATCTGGGTTCCCACAGACAACATTATACCGAATGGGGAAAAGTTCAAAGCATTCTTCCTAAGAACTGTAGCAAGACAAGGGTGCCCACTGTTACCACTTCTATTCAACATAGTACTGAAAATCCTAGCCAAAACAATCAGGCAAGAGAAAGAAATAAAGGGAATTCAAATCAAGAAAGAGGAGGTCAAACTATCACTTTTTGCTGATGATATGATCTTATATGTAGAAAATGCCACTCCACCAAAAGACCCCTAGAATTGATAAACAAATTCAACAAAATCTCAGGTTACAAAATCAATGTATACAAATCAGCAGCATTTCTATATACTAATAACAGTTAAGCTGAGAGTCAAATTAAAGACTCAATACTATTCACAATTGCTACAAAGCAAATAAAACACTTAAAAATCTGTACAAGGAAAACTATGAAATGCTGATGAAAGAAATTGCAGAGGACACAGTCAAATGGAAAAACATCTCATATTCATGGATTGGTTGAATCAACATTGTTAAAATGTCCATACTGGCTAAAGTGATTTACAGATTCAACACAATACCCACCAAAATACCAACATCATATTTTACGGATCTAGGAAAAATAATTCTATACTTCATTTGGAACCAAAAAAGAGCCTGAATAATCAATGCAATCTTAAGGAAAAAGAACACATCTGGAGGCATCACATTACTTGACTTCCAATTATACTGCAAGGCTATAGTAACCAAAACAGTATAGTATTGGTATAAAAGTAGAGACATAGACCAGTGGAACAGAATAGGGATCTGTATTTTCTCAAGTGTGAGGCTTGTAAAATTGTGGGACCCTCTTTAAGGAAAATAATACATTAGGTTAACTGCCTGATGTACCTCAGCAGAGTAAATTGCCACATATTTTACTACAATTTTTGGCTGTAGTTTTTTTGAGCTCCTCTTCATGTGACAACTTTGCAATATCTTTTTCCAAACAGAGAAGAGAAAGATAATATAATACTTCTTCTAGCAGGATGTATTGTAATTGGATTTTGGCTATTCTTGGTTTAAACAATTCTCACAGCTTGTAAGTGGTAATGTGTAAATAGTTAGGACTCTTATTACATTTGAGAAAACTTCCATTAGGTTTCTTTCATATACAAGGAGTAATATTGTATTTGGAAGAATTTGCCACAGAGTCTCTTCTGGCTCTTATATTTGATACATCGTTTCTTTATCACAATCCATAAACTTCCATTTTGCTTAGCTGTAGGACACATTTCAATCACACATTCATGTTGCCATCTGACCTCTGGTTTTGACCCTTACCATTGGACTGCTGGATGAGTTGGTGTAGTGGGCTGTTGATCATGCTAGGGAGCTATTCCTGTATCGGAATGGCTAGCAATAACTTAACTATACATGGAAGTGTCTATGACTTACATAAATATATACGAAACTCAAAATGAATTTATTCACAATTCCACTTCCCTCAGCTGGATCCCCTAAATGGTACAGCCAATCCAAAGCTCCTGAGGGAGAGGAAATTGAAGTGGAAAGAGACAAAGCTCTTGATAAAGACAATTAAAATATGTTACTTTCGCAAGTGCTACAAAAATGCAGGACTGTGTGAATGCACCCTCTTAGATGCAAGGAAGGGGAGCATGTAAGACAAAAGCCCTGAAGTGAAAGCTTCATTAGTGTCACAACAGATTCTACTCTGCTTAGAGTACTACAGCAACAATAATGGATAGATACTTCAGGAAATAACTTGTCTAGCTCAGGGAGAAGCTCATTGTGGCCTCAGGCTTTTTCAGAGGACATTAAAAAGGCACAAAGACAATCTAGTGGAAATGTCAGCTTCCCAGCATCCAGACAATGAAGGTGGAAGTGGCCCTTGAGCACAGGAGGAAGTGTAACCTGCCAGAAGTCAAGAGCTGAGCAAGGTGTATTTTTCTTGTTAGGGGCCGGGATGGAGCTCAAGCACTCATTTTTATTTTTCTTAAAATATAGCAAAAATGGGTCCAGCCTGGGCAGTGTTTGGGC
>CAUYSK010128018.1:0-13071 GCA_963575035.1 Avahi laniger
CAGACTCCTGGGCTCAAGCGATCCCCCTGCCTCAGCCTCCCCAGTAGCTGGGACTACAGGCATGCGCCACCATGCCCGGCTAATTTTTTCTATATATTTTTAGCTGTCCAATTAATTTCTTTCTATTTTTGGTAGAGACAGGGTCTCACTCTTGCTCAGGCTGGTCTGGAACTCCTGAGCTCAAACGATCCGCCCGCCTTGGCCTCCCAGAGTGCTAGGATTACAGGCGTGAGCCACCGCGCCCGGCCTCGTCTTACTATGTTTTGCACATTCTTAGATATTAGTTCTGTAACTTCAAACTTAACCACAGTTACACAGAGTTTTTCATAGATTTCATCTTTGCAAATTCTTAAACAGGAATCAATAAAATCTCTTACTGGGAGACCATATACTGTAGAGCAGGGGTCCCTAACCTATGGTGAGTTGTATAATTATTTCATTATATATTACAATGTAACAATAATAAAGTGCACAATAAATGTAATGCACTTGAATCATCCCGAAACCCCCACTGCCCACGGTCCATGGAAAAACTGTCTTCCATGAAAACGGTCCCTGGTGCCAAAAAGGGTGGGGACCACTGCTGCAGCGTGTAGCAATTAAGTACATTCACACTGTTGTGAACGTATGGGCTTCTACTTTTTAGCTAAGTCATCCTGGGCAAGTGTCTTAACCTTTTATTTAAAATAACAACAGTACTAACATCCTAGGCTTAAGAGGATGAAATAAGATAATTCATTTAAGGCATTTAACACAGTGTCACACTCATAGGAGTTCCACAATAAATACTAGTTCCATAGACAATGGAGAAGATCCACCTGTAACTGGGTAGGGGAAAGATTCACTGAAAGTGAAGACTTGGTTTTCCAGTAAGGAATTCAGAGTACAAAGTGATATGTGACTGTGTAAAGGCTTACAGGCTCTAAATCTCCAACCTTCAAAAAAAATTGCTTTAACTAAGCGTTTCCTATAAAATGCAGATCTAGAAGAATGAAGATCAACCTAAATAGAAATGATAGTGGAATAGACTTGCAGCAGCAACAAAGTTGAAAGTAGACTCTGAGGGGGATGGAAATGGAGAAGAGAAAAAGCTAGGAAGATAAATGGATGGGTGAGGAAAAATACTCAAAGGAAACACTATTTTCAATCCTAACACACTGATGAGAACAGTTTATATTCCTCCTAGAATCTGATATTAATACAGTTTTTCACTGTGATTGTATACCTATTTTTTTTTATTTTTTGACAAATTGAAGGAATTAAATGTAGAGGTCCCCTAAATGCTTTCCTATCATTTGTACATTCGATAAATATTTACTGAGCATTTACTATGTGCTATAACCTCTGCTAGGTGCTAGGTACACTATGACAAAACAGACACAAGTGTGATTCCTGAACTCTTCTAATGAAGGGAATAATAAATAATCAAATAATTAAGTTATAACTACAAATAAGAAGGGCCATGAAGAAAAAGCAGATCAGGTGGTCAGGAAAGTCCTTTCTGAGGAGGTACTGGCTCCTTCTCATCCCTGAAGCCTCAGGAAGTCAAGAAAAGAGTGGGGAGAACAGGCAGAAGGATCAGCTCTTTTTGCAATGACCTTGAACACGTAGTTTGCTACATTTAGTATAGTAAAAGACCAGTGTGGAAAGAAAACAGTAAGCAAAGAGAGTAGCTAGAGATAAGAAGTGGTAGAGAGGTATGAGAACGAAGAGGAAGATGAGAACAAGACAGTAGGGTCAGGTTAAGGGGCTTGGATTTTATTCTGTGTGCACCGAGAACCAAATACTTTTAAGAAAACTGCTGTAAATATTTCAAAAGACCACTCCACTCTATACAGATGGAGAATGTACTGACTGCGTAAAGACAAAAGTGAAAGGAGGAGTCAATTAGGAAATTATTAAAATACTAAAGGAGAGATGGTGGTGGAAAGAGACAAGAAATAGGCTCTACTGCCTTCCTAATTATCATATAATACCAACACCTAATTTACCTTACCATACTTATTTATACTTACTGTGTAATGGCTATTCTAGAAAGGAACTCCATAATACAGTCATTTCAAATTACTGAAATTAATTAAAATTTGTGTTGTATCCCAAAATATTTTTATGAGTTATTTTATCCTGCCAACTAATATCCAGTGAATTTTATTAAAAAACATAGATGAAAATATAAAAAAGTGGGAAAAAATTTTGGTCTTTTCCCAAACTTAAGTCATGATTTTTATACTGTATTTTGCTTATCTTATCTTGCCTTATTTTGTAAATACGGTAACAAAACTGAACAGTTTATAAAACTATCCTTTCTTTGTACTTATTATTGCAAACACCTTTAATGGTAGATAAAAAATTAAAAAAGAAGGAAAAACCAACAAAAATTTATCAATTGGGGGTAGTGAATGATGAAGACCAGGAAAATATCATTTTTCCTAGGAAAGGGAATGTATTGTCCTGCAGTATAGCTATACTAGGGTCCCCAATCTTATAAACCCTCTTCTTCGGATATTCACTGAATATCTATTTACTGAGTGCTGACTATATACCAGTTATTTTTATATAAGTTTCCTTTGTTAATTTCTTCATTAAGCAGAAAATAAAGTGGTGGTTGCAATATCTCCTTAATAGTGAGCATATTCCCAGGAGGAAGAAACCCAGAGCTTCCTAGATGCATCAATCAGTATGTTCTCCCCAGCCCTGCAACAGCAGCAATGGGAGAACTGGGAGAGGCAGGGAAATGAGCTGCACTTAGTAGAAAGGCCTACTACAACACAAAAGAAAAAGACGCCTAAGGTTCTTACACGATGGGAGTGACATAGTTGACTCTTTCAATATACTAATGATGCCCCCAAAACCAACTCTTCTTGACAGACAATCTAGGAACAATGCCCAAACATATTACATATACTTCCCTTGTTGCTATCCCAAGTTTTGCCTGCCACCATTTAGCAACATCTTAGGAACATCTCTTGCTCAATTTCCTCACTTATTCTGATAAGCAGAGCAATTCGAATGAACCTCCAATAAAGCAAGTCAGTGTCTACTTCCTACCCTCACTAAGACATCGTGCTATGTTCACTTATACTTCAGAAATTAGTGGCATGGTAACAATATTAGTGACAATTGGAAAATATCTCTTCCCTTATGTGTTACTGGACATAAAAATAGCTTTTTGACAATGAAACAATCAAAGAAAACGAAAAGGCCTAGATATTATGATTTGTCAAATAAGATCAATCAAAAAAGCTGGGGGGGGAGGTTCTAATAAAACATAACAGGAAATTGAATCTTCAATTTTTGCTCAATTATCTTCCCATCATGTATTAAAAGCTCCAATTAGTAATTACTTGTTTATCCGGTATTGATCATAGCCAACACTGCCCATCAAGTCAACTGGTAATAAAATCTGTTTCTCGCAGGCATCATTTCCAAGCAGACATCAACCCACTGGGCCAATCATTACCGTGTAGTTGTGCTGACTGCATTCTAAGAAAAATAATGGTCTTTCCACTGACTTCTGATTTTAAAAAAAGTTCATGTAAGGACAGTAGAAAGCTACAAAAACAAATAGGCTAATTCCCATGCTCACTCTGAATCCTCTACAGCACAGGTTCTTTTACAACAAGCCTTTTATGACTCTACTGAATCCAGACCCTCTCCTCACAAAAATGCACAGGTACACATTCGTACAAAATGCAGCAAACAATTTCAGGAGGTTAAAAAAAAAAATGCCTTGAAGCTTATCAACAGAGTCAGGTCAAGAACCTGTTACAATGTTTCCAAAACACTAGTAGAACCTTGTTCTGAGCAAACTTCAAAACAGTTAAAAATGAGAGGTTTATATCAGGTCTGAGAAAGAGGAGCTGGTGGGAAACTGTAAGGTAAAGACCATAAAAGCAAAAGTGAGATGAGAGTCACAGCTATATGCTGAAGCCTATACTAGAGCACAGTGTTTATTCAGTTGACAAATATTTATTGGCAGTATTATATACTAGGCAAGGTGTTAAGAGATGTGATAGTGATCAAACTCTGATGTAGCTTAAGATGGTTCTTGCTCTCACATAGCTTTTAAGTATCAGGGAAAAGACAATCATCCTGACAAATAACTATAAACTGACGTACATTATTGGAATAAAAATGTATTTTATGAGAGCCTACAATAAAAGAACCTAGCTTAGTTTGGAGGTTCATCAAAGCTTCCCTAAAGTAAGGTTAATGTGAAATGTAACCAGTAAGTAAGAGTTACCTATGTAGAAATGGGGGTGGAGAATAAAACTTAATAAGTCTTCCATTGTGAGAACCACAATTCAAAGATCCCATGGTGGAGGTAGCGTGGAAGATTAGAGAGTTGTACATCGAAATTAGAAAGATGTGGTTTCTCTTATAAACAGCTTTCTTCTTAGCCTGTTACTTATCTTCTGATAAAAGTATATTCATCACAGGGTGTTTGAAAGAATTAAATCAGAAAATATATGCAAAAAACACCTTTTTAAATGCTGTGGCACATACATAGTAAGTGCTCACTAAATGTTAGTGATGATGATGAGTATAGATTAGTTAAGAGAACCTGCATTTAGTATGTAAGTATTAAAACTGCCTGTGTATACTCAACCCTATGGTAAATGTTAGTAATTCCTAAAGCCATCAATACAATGTCTAACACAATGTATAAGTAATTTAGATATTTTAATAGTGCTTGCTCTTCATTTTTACTTACATAAATGTGCTAAAAAGAGCTATATTTCAATATAGCACAAATACAGTCATCCCTTGGTATTCACAGGGGATTCGTTCCAGGACCCCACTTGGACACTAAAATCCAGCACATGCTCAAGTCCTGCAGTTGGCCCTTTGGAACCAGCAGATCTCAAAAGCTGGCCTTCCCTATCTTTGACTTTCAATCCTGTAAATACTGTATTTTCCATCCATGTTTGGTTGTAGATGCAGAACTCGCAGATACACAGGGCCAATTTTATTTACTGAAAAAAATGCCACATAAAAGTAGACTAATGCACAGTTAAGCCCATGTTGTTCAAGGGTCAACTGTGCATGTTATCTCTACCTAAGAATCTCTACCATTGGGATTCCTTTTTTAAACAAATCAACTTACTGACAAATTGTGGGAAATTCTTAAGTGAAACAAGCTGAGGTACAGTTAAAAAAAAAAAAAAACTTTTGTATTTCACTTTGTCTCTATGTGAGGTATTATATGGATCCCCAGTTATGGAGACTCTATTATTTATGTAGAAGTCTGTTAATATTCAAGGAAATATTACCCTTGAGTATTGAGCACATTTTCCCTAACCTTAACTATCTGTAATACACCTCCTGGCCTGAGATTACTCAATA
The DNA here is from genome assembly GCA_963575035.1 of Avahi laniger. NCBI lineage: Eukaryota > Metazoa > Chordata > Mammalia > Primates > Indriidae > Avahi > Avahi laniger. The sequence goes on from CAUYSK010128018.1 coordinate 5,347, forward strand.
GGTAAGAACTAAGAAAGCAAGACACAATTTCTGTACTACAGAAATGCCACTTTACCTGGAAAACTAGTCTTCATTATATCAATTCCAACTTGTAGTTCAGGTTCAGCAGCAAGCACCGCATAGTCCCCTTGATGAGAGATGTTAAAGTTGAAATTGGGGTAAGGATTCAAGGAGTCCTTTGCAAGAACTGGTTTTCCTTTTGCAGTTCTTTGCAAACGGATATTATTCCAAGGGATATTCAATTTCTCTGCAACTAATTTCCTTATCATCAGACGACCAGCCTGTTAAGTACATAGAACATTTGATATGTATTGATGTCTACTAAAGATATATGGATATTGTCTGTAATATACAAATATATATATAAAATAAAAAAATATATATTTTTGTAGTTTCTAAAATTTTTTTTTAAAAGTTTGCAAAGTTCCTAAGTATTAAATTCATTGCATTAAGATTTAAGCAATGCTTAATTAGCTAGAACTTTAAAGCCCTGCATATCAATTCCCTCCCCTTAACTAATAACCAATGTTAACAGCAGGTATCCTTTCAGTCTTTTCTCTAAGTATTTAAATATATGTGCATTTGCATATATTTTTGCTAACTCTATAGGAAAAGGTATATGAGGTCACACTTAATGTAATATTCTACTGCACATAGGTTTCTAATTTGTAAGTACTGGGAATTATTTTATGTCTGTACTTATTGGTCTGGTCTGTGCACTTTTAACTGTCACGTAACATTTCACAGTACTGAGGTACAAAAGAAGTATTGACTATTCCCTGATTATTGTGCATTTTAGACTGGCTCGATATCTGCTGTTTGAAAAAATTCCACAGTAATCAACCCTACCGTACCTACATCTGCGCATATGTGTATTTCTAGATCCTATATACCCATCATTCAGCTTCAACAATTAGCAAGGCATGACTTATCTTGTTCACTGTCTCCTACCTCCATTAATTATTAAGACAGAAATTACCGAAAACACAAAAACCCAAGGTATAAGATGGCAAAATATATTATTTAAAAAAAATATCTTTCAGGGTTTTTTCCCTCCTTCAACTCTAACACTTTAAAAAACTGCAGACCTTCAGAATTAGCTCACTTCACAATTTCTTACAATTATAAAAAAAGTATAAAAAATATTCACGAATATGCCTTCAAAAAACTATCAACTAGCACACATTTCAAACAGAAAGGTGTTTCAATATGAGACATTTTCAAGAAATGTCTTGGAAGTGATGGTAATTAGAGGTTGTTTCGAAACTGTACTACACAGTACAGTAGTAATTTATTTTGAAATTCAATTGTTGATTAAAAATATATAACTAAAATAAATAAATCTATTAAAAATACTGTTTCCTAAGATACGTAGTCAGGAAAGTATGCCTGGGCCTACATTCTCTTTGGGCTTCTTTTTCACTGGCAAAAGGCGGCTGGCTTAGGTCTACTCCAGTACCAGGGTGCGCAAGGCCATAAACTAAGTCATATATCAATATTTTTTCTAGGGCCTACCACGTGCAGGGTACCATCGGGCGGTGGAAGGATATTTAATAGGCAGACTAAACATGGACTGGTGAACCCAAGCAAAGAAAAAGACAGAATTTGATGATAACATTTAAAAATAAAAACATTCATTACGAAAAAAATTATTTCATAGACCTTCCCTACACTTATTTTATGGCTCAGTAGGGTCTCTATTTTCAATTACAAGGGGAGGGAGCTAATTTTCACACCGATCGAGGCCTCCGCGGAGGTTACAAAGACCGTGGAGACCAGGCCCTGCGCACGCCAGAAACACTGCAGCGCCGACCACGCTCACCCCGGGCAGGCCACGAGTGGTCCAGGAGCAAGGGTGCCGACGCTACGGCCGAAAGGTGGGTCTCCACGGCCCGGCCCGCCTCCCCCAACATCTGCTTCCTCCGCTCTAAATACCAAAAGACCTGTAGTACCATGGCTGCCTTAGCGTCCCGGGCAAAGACGAACTGGCCAATGCGCTCCTTCTCCTCGGGCTGGATCGATCGCACTGCCAGCAGCCATTCGGCTCGGCTCGGCAGCCAAGTGCCGCAGGAAAAGGCCCAGCGCACGCCCTCCATGGATGGCACCAAGCAGAACCGCTTGGCTGGGAAAACCATACACAGAGAACGGACCCTTCCGCCACCTCTGCCTGATGGCGCGGACGCTAGCGTAGCCCCGCCCCTTCTTGCCTGCGTCTGTGCGCAGGAGGTGGGCACTCTCGCCCCATTCTTGTCCGCACAGACGCAGGAGGCGGAGCCTCGCCCTATGACGGCCCGCAAGTTGCCCTCTGAGAGCCCTCCCTGCCCCGCCCCCTGCTCAGCCTACGCCAATCGGAGAAAGCTGCCGGGGGCGGAGACCGACATCAGCCTCTGCGCTTTGCGGCATTGTGTGACGTCACTTGGGGCGTGGCTTCTGGGGGTAGCGAAGGGAGGGACCAAGGCCGAGAGCCCGGCAGTTACGCCACTCACACTTGGGGAAGAGTTAACGGGACAGCAGTGCAAGCCAATCGCAACCAGTCCTCTAGAGGAAGGGAGACTGGGGTGGAGACTACAGAGACTGCAGAACTGGGTGAGCTCTGGGGTCTGAGGGAGGAGTGGGATCATAGCGCATTATTCCCGGGGATTGGGTTTGGTCCCTGTGACCCGCAGAAAAGAGAATTTCCTTGGCGTCAGCTGCTTCTGTCGCTCTTTCGGGGGCAGGAGAGATTTCCGTGTCGAGGAAGGGTTTGCCGTGGTGACCCCTGGAGTTGGACAACGCGGCAGCCCTGAGTTGCCTGTTTCCCTACCTCCCAGCCCCATCGGCAGAAGACCCACCCTCACACCGGACACTACCTACCCTTAGCAGCCGCCTGCCCTCAAACCCTGCGTCTAAAGGCCGAGCAAAGACACTGCCCCGGTGCGGGTCACGGGCCCCGCCTGACTCCGAGGCTGCCAACCAGCAGCTGGGCTATTGCTGACCGTTTTTTGCGGCGATGAAATGACCCAGGTGCTGTTTTGCGATTGCCAATAGACCCTAGAGAAAAAACTGAGGATTCTATTGTAAGTGGTTCCATCGTAACAGAGCAGAACTAATAGCAGAACCAAGGAAAAAACTTAAGCGGCCCTTCAGATTAATCTGTGCCTTTCCTCAGATTTTCTCAGACTTTATGAAGGGTCATACTGATGTATGTCTCTGTTTTCATAGTTATTATGTGTAGACTGTTGTTGATTCTTTATGAAAGCCCACGTGATCAAAGTCCCCTGCGGGTTTCCGTCCTGGAAAAAGTAGGGCTCTGCAGATGAGTGTAAATGCCTAACTTGGTGGTCCATTAGGTGTCATACTGTGGGATCCAGCGTATTTCCTTCCTTTGGCTGCCAGGAAATATCAGCCAAAGGCCAGAAGTAGTAATTAAGACAATTACTTGCTTATTATTTATATTCATCTATACCTGTTTCCATTAACTTTTCGTGATATCATAAGCCCTCTCAAATCCTTCGCAAGTGAATGGGCTTTTGAACACATACACACATAAACACATAAATGCAAATCTTCAAAGGACAGTAAAATGAATTACTGGCTTGAAATGTCTGCTTAGCTAATACTTACTAAAAACCTGTGCCAGGTGCCATATTTAAGATGTTTACTACCTGCAGGGAGCTTATAATCTGGCAAGGCAGATAAAACATGTACATGAAAAGCTACAAAAAGAGAAAACATAAAAGTACAAAAGTACTCCACCAGTAATATCAGCAATGATCATAATTCAGTTCTCCATTTTTAATTTTATAACTTTTTCCTTTTGAACTGATTTTTATAACTGTTATGTTTCTAAAACACTTCTATATACATTATTTTACATGTCCTGTGCAATAATTATTACTGATGGAGAAGCTGAGCTCAGAAAGAAAATTTGTGGCATTGTTTAAGTTCAGGTTTAGAAATTTGTATCCCATTCTTTTACCATTGAACAAGATTTCTGTGTATTAGATCTATGGAGCCTAATACATAGGCAAGTAATGTAGTGGGTATTTGTACTTGTTCTCTCTGTCTGGAATATTCTTCTGTCCTCCCATCACCACATTTCTTGTTCCTCTGTATCATTCAGGCTCAAATGTCATACCAAAGAGAATGTCTCTGCCTACCCAATCTAAAATAGCTCATTCTCTCCGTTCCCTACCACCAGCCCCAAGCCTAGTACCCTAGTGAACACTCTTTACAGCTTTGTTTAATTTAATCCCCTTCCCTATTTACTTTTTTTTTTTAGAACAACTGAAGACATGTACCTGTTTACTTTTTAAAATCTTACTTGTCATCCTTCAAAGCTTAGCTTAAACCTTACCTTCTTTTAATGCCTACTTCAGAGTACTTTTCTTAAAAACAATATTATTTGTATAATTCATTTGGCAGTTATTCTAGTACTGCCTTATGACATCTCTCCTATAGTCCTGAATTATTTGCATGTGTGTTATCCTGCAAATTAGAATGTAAACTATTTGAGAAGGAATTTCATGTATACTTTAACTTTCACAAATAGTATACATGAGCAAATGTTATTAATTGACTTTTATAATATATTTTATTCTCAGGGGTAAGACTGATTTTTATATTCTGTCTGCCTTCTCTCACTTTTTAAAAGAAAATATAAATATGCAGTTCATAACTTGATTAACTTTATTCAATAAACCCAAAAATTTTATTAAAATATTTTTTATTGCATTGTTCATGAGAAGAAGAGGACTAAAGTAATAGAGGCTCAGCTAGTTTGTGAGTAATGGTCATCTTGCCTGACCCTGATCTGTGGCTTCTTAGCAGGATTCTGGGAGACTTGTGTTCTATTTCCAGCTCTACCACCAATTATCTGTGTGACTTTGGGTAAATGACATAGCCTTTTCCAGGTATTAATTTCAATGGAAAGCATCAAATGAGATCAGCTCTAAGTTCAGGTGATTTTTAGGTAACCCATTCTATTGGGTTCCAAACTTCATTCTAATTCTAACCTTTTTTTCTAAGATTTCATTGAGTAAACTCTACAATTCTACCAGTTTCTCAAGGAAGAAACCATGATTCTCCTCGTCCCTCACTCTCCGTATCAATTCATCCAATAGTTCTATTGGCTATACTTCTAAAATAGAGCTAAATCCATGTATTTCTCTCTATCACCAGTGTTAACACTCTAGTCTAAACCACCATCATTTCTCACCTGAAATACTGACTAGTTTTCTAGCCTGCACAAGAAAGGGAGCACTGTCTTCCAACATCTGTCCTCCATGCCTTAAGCACAGCTTGCCTTCAGAGCTAGCTCTAGAAGGCCATGCCCTTAATCACTATGCTGTATTGCCTTTTAATTAGACTGAGAAGGAGAGGTTAGCAAGGAGGATCCTAACCTTAAGAGTGTGTCAAGAAGAGGGAATAGTTGACGGTGTGAATATTCCTAAGAGGTTAAATAAGTTGAGGAGAGAGAAGTGAGCAATTGACTTCACAATGGTAGTGTGGTGACATTGACAAGGGCGGCTTTAGTAAGTTAAAAGAGAAGAACTGGATTGTAGTGGATTGAGATGATAACTGGAGGTGATGCTACCACAGAGTGTTCTTTAAAGAAGTTTTTCTGGGTTAGGGAGTAGAAAAATGGCATGTTAGCTGGAGGGGAGTAAATGGTCAAACGATAGATTTTTGTTTGATGTTTGTTTAAAGATGAGAGCTGCTAGAATTTGTATGCTGATGGAAAATGTCCAGTAGAGTAGGAGAAATTATTAATATAGAGGGGTAGTTGTGTTTGTGGGTGTTTACCACTCTAAAATGTACTCCCGAGTAGAGGACCTTGTATGTACTATTTTTAGCTGTATCCCAGGTATCTAGAATAGTGCCTGCCACAGTAGTAGTTACTCCATAAACTTTCTAATATTTGTTGAATAAATGAATGACTTGAACTCTACTTCTCTTACCTTCTTTCAATTCATTCTTCCTATATTAGCTAGAAAGATATTTTAAAAAAACAAATCAGATTATGTCACTGTTCAGTTTCAAGTCATCAGAAGCTCTTGTTGCACTTATTAGAATAAAAATCCAGCTTCTGTGGCCCATAGAATCCTACTTGATGTAGCACCTGCCTTCTGCAGCCCTGTCTCCTGACACACTTGCTCTCATTAGCTATACTCCAGCCACATTAGTCACCTTTAATTTCCTAAAACTAAAGGACTCCTTTCCCACTTTAGGGCTTTATACATGATTTTTCCCACCAACCCCTTATCTGCTCATCATTTAGGTCTCCACTTAAATGACACCTCTCAGAAAGGCTTTCCCTAACATTGTAGTGGGTGAGCACAAAGGCTCTGAAGCCAGACTGTCTTGAGTTCACATCCCAGCTCCCCACTTCCTTCTTATGTGACCTCAGGCAAATTACTTAAATTATCAAAGCCTCGTTTTCTCTGTTTTTAAAGTGAGGATAATAATAGTCTCTGATTTATATAGTTATTTTGAAGATTATGTAAAGCATGTAGTACAGAGCTTGGCACATAGTAAGCACCATATTAAGTGTTCACCATTACCATTGTTATTATCTGAAATTGAATGCCCCTTCTTGTTCGTTTTTATTTTCATTTCCCAGTTGTTTCTTCACAGTATTTATAACAATTTATAATTATTTATTTGTGTAACTTACCTATTGTCTTTCTCACTAGATACTGAACATCAAAAATAGCAGGGACCATGTCTGCATTTTATTCTTATTATCATCTCTAGCACCTAATTCAGTGTCTGTCTTATAGTTAGTATCTATAATAAATATCAAATAGAATAGGCCAGAAATCATGCTTTATATTGAAACATCAGTTACCAAACTAGTATCACTGGAGGACCTGATGAAATCAAAGTGCTATTCAGTCAGAGCACAGCTTTAGTTTAATATGCTTCTATTGAGTGGCATATGCTCTTTTGTCATTACTTTATATCAAAGGCTTGATTTTTTTGTACTTTTATTAACTCAATTATTTAAATGAAATTTTAATAGAAGACATTAAAAGAAAGAATAAGAGAATAGTTTTTAAAAATTGATTCAGTGTTTTGGGCAGGAAGGTATTTCATAGAAGCTGAGATGTACTTTATATATACTATTATTTTATGTACTACTAAGAAAGAACAAAATTCCAACTTAACTATGGCACAACTCTTTATCACTTGGAATTTTTATACTTATGCACAGAGCCCCTTTGTTAAAAAAAAAATCACATAACACCCTCATACCTACATAAAAAGAAAAATATAAAAAAAAATTTATTGGCTGAGGTACTCTTAAAACTTCTTAACATTCAAAATTTAACTGTTTTGACTGACTTTCAACTCAGAGTCTCTATGTTCATGTTTTATCCATATAATATCATTCTCTGTTTAGCACGTTAGTGATATGTAATTTCTTAAACCAATGTTCTTTATTATCGCCATGGTTTTCTAATATGCTGATATCCATTCTTCAAATTTAATACACGTGTAATGACAAATATGTCATGAGTGCTACCCAGCCAAAGAGATTATAAGATGCCTGTCAATTTCAGATATGTTAAGTGTGAAAAAATTTGTGTCTTAAAATCAGTGAAAAGGCCGGGCGCGGTGGCTCACGCCTGTAATCCTAGCACTCTGGGAGGCCGAGGTGGGCGGATCGTTCTGAGCTCAGGAGTTCGAGACCAGCCTGAGCAAGAGCGAGACCCCATCTCTACCAAAAAATAGAAAGAAATT
>CAUYSK010128019.1:0-26912 GCA_963575035.1 Avahi laniger
GTGAACCAATGAAACCCCTCAAATATATATTTTCATTCCTGCTGAAAAAACAATGAAGGTAGTTAATTTTAGCATTTACCTATGTGAATAATAGCAGTATGTCCAAATAATTTCTTTTTTTTTTTTTTTTTTTTTTTTTTGTTAAACATTATCAAACTCTTGCCTGGAGTTATTGCCGTGGCGTCAGCCTAGCTCACAGCAACCTCAAACTCCTGGGCTCAAGCAATCCTACTGTCTCAGCCTCCCAAGTAGCTGGGACTACAGGCATGAGCTACCATGCCTGTCTAATTTTTTCTATATATTTTTAGTTGTTCGATTAATTTCTTTCTATTTTTGGTAGAGACGGTCTTGCTCTTGTTCAGGCTGGTCTCGAACTCCTGAGCTCAGAACAATGCGCCCGCAGGCTGGTCTCGAACTCCTGAGCTCAGAACAATCCGCCCGCCTCGGCCTTCCAAAGTGGTAGGATTACAGGCGTGAGCCACCGCGCCCGGCCGGGGATGAGGTTTTTAATGTTACCTTAGAGCATCCCTTTTTCATCCTCCTGTTTATCAGGGCCCTGGTTGTCCTTGAGGCTACCTTCTAATTTTTCCAGACTCTGTGGACACCTTTTCTTCCTGACCATTTAACAATCCCCTTAGTAGAATGCATGCCCTAAGGCTCTTCGAGGAAGACAAAAGTAATACCCCCTCACCGTCACACAGAGCAATGTTGACTGTCACCCACTCAGTTTGTTACAGGAATTAAGGTATGTGACATTGGGTATTTTTGAGCTTCGAAATGAAGACTGTTCGGGAGCCATTAGAAACTCTTTTATTAAAGCAGATACAAAGGAAAGCCTTTTGTTTGCTCACATGTCATAACTAATCTCCTCATCCTTTCCAGGTACATTTTTTCTCAGATTCAGTAACTTTAACCCTTTTTCACCCCAAACCCCTACCTAGAAATACGTTTTACAATTGCTGCTCAGTACCTGCCCCAACTTCTGCTCAACCATACACATATAACACTAAAAATATTTCTGTGGTACACGAATCTATCCTAGTCCATTCCATTCCATCTTCTGCTTATACCAGATGTTGCTAGTATTCACCAATATCCAGTTCTCCTCCTCTTTTAGATACCTGAGATAGGTACATCGGTATCCTTGCAGTAGGCGAGGCTGTGTAACTAATTTGGCCAATGTGCTATGATCATAAGTGACTAGTGTCACTTCTACACTGAAACACCCCTCTAGCTGACTCTTTCCCTGTTACCCTGGGAGGACTCAGTGACCCTGGGAGGACTCGGATTGAGGCAGTGAAGCTATAGATCAACACCATCTGGATCACCGAGCTGCACATGGAGGACGGTTGCCCTCCAGATTCACCCACACGCTTAGCCGCCTTTAAGTGAGAGAAATAAAACATTGCCTCATGAGTCACTGAGATTTTTGGAAGTGCTTGTTACCACAGTATAGTATGTCCTATTGTAGCTAATATAGTATTCTCTATTTTATTTTTTAAAAAATGCAGGTCTTAAGCTATTGAAATGATTCCATGACCCATTATAGGTAGACAGATATGGTTTGCACATCACTTTTCCAAAGAATCTGCCACAGCCACAGCCCCAAAGCAGAGATAGCAGCTCCATGCAGGAGGGAGAGCATATACCAGCAGTCTTTCCTCACGGTCCTAACTTTCAGGGGTTAGTTGACTCTAGGACTACATGACTGTGTGACTAGAGGGAGTTAGAATCCAGTTGCTTTGGCAGGGGAGGCACCAGGGTCTAGTTCCAAAATTGAGTAGTGGACTTAGTCTTTCTGCAGGATTCTGTCTTCTAGATACATATGGATCTAGATTCAGGCTTCATGTATCTTGTGATTTATCAAGAGACCTGTGTGTATTGAGAATCCAGACTCAAGCATATCTTGCTTATTACAAGACATTGGAGTACGGAGGCATGCCTGCTACACTGCACTCTCAAGTGGTGAGATTGAGCCCTCCATAGGGATGGATCCTTGGCTAGACACTTGGACTGCACCATCCTCCATTGATCCTGTCCCACTTTCCTTTCACAAGCCTCAGTTTCTGATAAATTAAGCCTGATTCCTGTTCATTTCACTCTCCCTCTGAGCCTTTGCATATGGTGTTCCCTCCATTTGAACAGCTTTTCTTTTCATCTTGGCATCTGGAAGTCTTAAATCCATTCAGACAACGCTCTACCATCATGTCTCTGAAGTACCGTTGATCTCTTGCCACCCTCCATCTTACATTGTAATTCAAGTACAGTTCCCTTCCTCTTCTCGCAGCTTGAGCCCAACCTGCTTCTCTTGGCTTTTTCATCTTGGGGTTCCACATCAACAACTAGAACTCATTATCCCTAAATCTACTCACTTAAAATACAAGGTTGATTTACTAAGGTTGGCGTGGAAGGCCTTTTTAGACTACTCACAGTCACCCCCATATCCACCAAATACTTTATAGACTTTTATCTTTGCACTCGATTTCTATTACCAGAAACATCTTTCCTTCCTCTCTTGGAAGGATCATTTATTCTCGAAACCTATGGGGTGGATTGCTACTTGCCTACACAATGTCTTGTTTCCCTCTCTTCCTTACAATAGAAGCCACAATCTGTTGATGACACAGATCACCCACAATCAACAGAGTAGGTGGCCAATGAAATGGAGGAAGTTCTTGAGTAGAATTTCTAGAAAAGCTTCTTAAAAAAAGCTTTCTGCCTAGAATTTGAATGAACTGTCTAGAGCTCCGGCAGCCATTTTGGGGCCAAGAGGTAGACTTGAGGATAGAATCTATATACTAAAGATGGCAGAGAAGAAAGATAAGAGGACTATGGGAGTACTGATGACATCATGGAGCTCTGTTACATTGTCTAATGCCAGATTTCTTTTACTGAAATTAAATACTTCTATTTTGACTAATCCACTGTTACTTGGATTGTTTGTTATTATAGCCAAATATAATCCTAATGTGGACACATGGTCCAATTCAAGTAGTACCTCTTTTTTGTCAGTACCTCTGTACTCAACTAGAGAATTTCTTTGGGGCTGCTACAGGCCTTCACTCAGACTTCTCTGATTGTGTTTATTATAATACATCAGAATTACTTGACTATGTATCCCCTCTCCCATTAGACCGTGAGCTCCTTGAGGGAGAAACGTTGTCTCATTCCTCTTAGTTTCCATAAATGCTTAATGCCCAGTAGCCACAAATGAGTCTTCTTGATGTTTGTTGAATTGAGACTGGGAAGGGATTTAGGGATTTCTGTTAACATGCAAATTCTTTTGGGAAAGGGTATTATCCCACAATATATACCTGCACTTTATTTTGGATTTAGTTGCTAAGTAGTCATGGGAAATGACACTGGATGGGGGCCTTAGGAACAGGGATGTGAGAGGGATGGGCACTGGACCAGCCACTAGAAGGAGAGGTAGGAAAAGCAGCAGCCACAGATCTTAGCCTGTCTGGATTTCCCGAGCACAGTTCTCACGTGCCCTTATATTTTCCTATATATAAGACCTCATCCCCCTGGAAAGCCCTAGAGGAGACTGCCTGCATCAGGAATGTTTTACATTGCCCTCCTGCCTCATTAAGAGGCAAAGCTCCTCTCCTGAGACCGGGTATCGCAGATAACCGGCTCCTCCAGCACACCTGTGAGTCCTATCCCTGTCCCCTTGGTCCTCCCAAACCACTTTGGAAAAGTCTGTCACTATTAAGTTGCAAGACTAAATCAGTGTGTGTTTGGATAAGATGCTTTTGGGCTCAAGATCAAAGTCTTTACTGCTTAGGGTCGTAGACATCTTTGAGGATGGATATAAAACCTGCCTTCCCCTTGGAGTGAATTATGGGTACAAAAAGAAAGCCCTGCCTATATCCACTATATCAACACATCTTCTTAGGAGGAGAGCTCAGATGGCTACTCAGAAACTAGTGTGCTGAGAAAATGGAAAGATGCTCTTTCTATTAAAACCACTCAAATTTTATTGGCATGAACAAATATCATTTGGCTAAATAAAACCACTAGAGAGCAAATTAAACCATGACTCATGATATGATTATTCTTTCCTTGTAAAACATAATAAAGTCTTGGTAGGTTTGTGTGTCTGCTTTAATAAACAATTTCAGGGCCTTTTTTTGTAGGGTGCAGATCTGGACTTCGGCCAAACCTGTGGCAGGAGCTGTTCTCCTTGCCCTGCCACAGAAAATGAAGAAAAAGCACTGAGTTGTTACATATTTTGACTCTCCTAAATCAAACTTTCCATTTGCCATGATTATTTACCATAGCTTTGTAATTGTGAGCAGACAGCTGAATGGAGCTGGAAGTCTATTCATTCTTTAAAGTGACATAAAGTGGCACTTGGAGTCCCGAACGATAATTGTTCTTTTCTCTTTGTTAATATTCAACTGCTGCTAAGGGTTCTGTGAAAAAAAAGATTCATTTAATGCCAATTCCAGAAATTTCTGTGGGATTTGGCTCTTGGCCTTTTTTTGAAACTCAATTTGAAATCAGCCTCAGGGATTGGGAAGGCTGAATTGATTGTGACCTTCAGCCAGAATTCCTCTCTAAATATTTTAACAGGATGGAGAACTTTCCCTCATTTACATCTCTCTACTACTCAGCAGTGGTCATGGGTGGGAAGAATTGGCATTTTCTCAGAAATATGATTACTTTGTGGACATTTTCAGCTCAATCCAAGTCTGGTAAGGAAACTGGATCTTATGAGATTTTCACCTCGACCTAATAGGACCTCGGTGTCTAGACAATCTCCTAACCATTTAAACACGTCCTCAAAAAACTTGAAGCCTATAGGAACCACTCCACAATGTGGGGAAGGCCTTTGCTCTTCAGCCGTGCTCCCAGGGCCTCCCCCCACACTGAAGTGGTCATTTATGGCTAACCTGCCAAGCCCAACAAAACTTTCTGCTGGCAAAAGGAACGATACAGACAGTGGCATTCTTTGGATCTACGTGAGGTTTAATATCTTTGAGATCCCTATTGACTGACCACAAACAGGGTCAGGGAAGGGAAACATATGCTGATATCAATGGTCCTTTCCATACCATGGATGAGATCCTGCTATTCTCGCTCCCCAATTCTGTGCAACGTTGCTTAGTTTCTGATCTAAGTGAGGACCAAAAGTATCCAGCCTCTCTGGCTCAGAACTATAATATTAATGGTGTTTAACATTTGCTGTGTTGGAAGCTCTGTGCTAAGCACTTTACATGAATAATCACCTTTAATCCTAGGAGGTAGCTTTATCATTATCTTCATTTTAAGGATGAGGAAACTGAGGCACGGGGAGGCAAAGGAGCCAGGCCATGGCTACACAGCCAGGAAGTGTTGAAGCCAGGATGTGGACTCAGGCTGCTATACTGCAGTCTAATTCGCCCTCACTTTGGCTCCAGAGCTTGGTGCACCATGATCACTTCCCAAGTCTTGAAGAGAGTCATCAGAGGTGCCTCTTAGAAAAGACCTTTGCTTTCTGCATTCTCTGAGGCTGCTTCAGCATCATTCATACCTGAAGCTGTCAACCCAATAGGTGACAATAACCAGGGTATCCGGTGGCATGATTCATGGGGCTTGGATTGGGAGTACAACTAGTCACAGTCTCGTATGTAAAGATTTCCTATGGTGGGGGGTGCTGTTTACTGGAGACTTCCATTTTCAATGGTGGGAGCTTTAATATTTTTGCCTCTTATGTCCCTGGTTCTTTGAGGAAAAGGAGGAGAGGACCTTGGAAGAGGAATTGAGATCTTTCACTCCCCACCCCGTTCTATGAAAGCTCTATTCATAAGCTGTGGTGTTTGAGCATTTTAGGAATTGAATATACCACTACTGAGGGAGTATGAGACCTGGCTTAAAACCAGAACCCAGCAGAGGCTGGGATAGCAGCGTTAATGATATACCCAGGACTGAAAGATTCTCTTCTCTTTCAACCAGCAAAAGGGAGGTCAAAGACATTTTAAAGTTGATTTTTAGAAGCTAGGAAGTTTTCATATTCCATATGCCATCTGCTGACTAAATGCTAGTTATCTTTTTCTCCTAATTGAGCTGCTTTTTTCTGTTGCTGAATTTAAGAGTGCTTGCAAAGGAGGGTATGTGTGTGTTCTGGAGGTGGCACTAATAGAGAGGGTTGAGGGTCTTGACAAACTTTCCTGGGACCTGCCTGAGGGCTATGGTGAGGCCCTGGGCCCGTGCACACGGTGCTGATGGACACAGAGGTGCTATGACCTTCCCCAGGATCTGAAGGGGGCCAAGCCAAGCATTTCAGGGTTCCTTCTGTGGGCTTCCGTAGGGCCATGGAAGCCTGATGCCATTGAAAGCCCTAGGAGTAAATCTGACATTATGAAAGGAGTCCAAGGCATTCTCAGTACTGGTGGTGTCCCAGCTCCCCCCAGAGCATTGATGTTTACTGCCTAGTGACGTTCCTTCCAGCTACCATTCTTCCTTTCAGCTGGGGCCTCACAGAATGTGCCTGCTCAGGCTAAAGCTGCCATTGTTTTGTGCTGTGGAGTGATCTTCTTCTTCTCCCATTGGTTCTTCCCAGTTGAGGGATGCAGCTCCAGATCTAAATGGATCTGGAAAACAATTACATCAGATTCCAATGACTGCAGATTATGGTCAGAATGGCATTTTCTAATGTTTCTTCTAGAAAAAAAAACTCATATTAACTTCAATGTCTTTAGAATAATACTTCATAGTGCCTGACGGACTGTGAAACTAGCCAATACAGGACACCCTTGAGTCCTTATAGCCCAGGTCATTAGAAATCTTAAAGCAAACTGAGGCTCCCCTATTTCTGGACCTTATAAAGTTCGTGTCAGCAAAAGTCTCCATGTCCCAGGCCCTACTCTGTCCTGGTATCTGGGCTGGAAAAGCGGGTGGAGAGGCCCAAGAATGCCCAGCAAAGCAGCTGTAGGTTAGCATTGAGTGGGAGGAGGTGGCAAAGCTGATAACATTTCCTATTTTGTGCTTGACCTTTGGCTTGGTAAATTCACACCTTGGGCAAAGGTCTGCTTTGCTCCAGTAGCAAGTCTCTAAACTGGCAAACTATGATTTACTTGGTGACTCAAAAATTAGCATTTTCAGGGGCAGACATCAAAGGGTCCTATGGACCAGAAGGAAAGAGAATCAAAATTCCTTTACCTCTTCCCTTATACTCTGAGAGCTTCCATTCCAGTGCTTGCCATTGCTAGCTTCTCTTAGAATTTTGTGTCTCACTTTTAATTCACAGGTTAGTAAAGTTGAAAGAAGAACCTGAAGGAGATCGCCCATTGTTTTGAGTTATTCTTGTAAATTCTTTTTTTCTTTGCCAACATGAGGAAGCAGCTGACTGTATAGCTATTCCCTTAGGGTTTGGACTAATTCCCGAATCCGCTATTCACACAGCCAGGACAATCGTTTTCCGACTCTTTGCTCAGCACCTTGTTCCTCAGTGGCAATGGATAACAGTGAATGAGTTTACGGAATTGTCGCATTTACAGATCTTTGCACTTTAGCTAGGAATGGCCTGGGTTAAGAGGGCATTTGCTTGAAGTGGACTCCAAAGGGGCTTTGAGAGTTCAAAAACTTCTAGGAGATAAACACTTGATTTTTCAAGAAAGGCTCAAAATTACACAACTGCTTGCTTCTAAGTATAGCTAGGATGGTGTTCTCCAGTAAATTCTGGTCTGTACCAAAACAACTTCCTGGAAAAAAATTTAGGCTTTGATCGATTTGTTTTTATTCAGAAAAGCTGAAATGAAATTAATTTTATATGTAGAGAACTGGTCATTACTTTTACTGCTGACAGTACTACAATAGGAAAAATGAAACATTTCCTTCTGAACGGAATTGTAGTGAATTGAGAACTAAAGAGCTTATGGAAAATAGCCTTCAAATGATTATTTTTGTTTGTCTAAATGCTTGATTATGATGATTGTAATTCCAGATATACACAGAAAGCATGGAAAAAAGCTAAGCCTGGGTACCCATTATAACAAAAACCAAAGAGCACCTCATACTTTATAAAATCCAAATACCCATAGAGTTCTTAGGATTGCTAAATATCAAGTAAATACCCAGTTCAGGTTCTACTTGTTTGCATTTTCAGGGCCGAGAGTTCTTTCTAGGTTCTCTCCGAAAGGCTTACTTTGGCCCTGGGTCACTGTAACAACTTATGAAAGGAAACTTGAATTTTCTCGCTTTGTGTGCAAAGGTTGGCTCTCTGGATTACAACAGGGAGCCTTTGGTGGGGAGGGTGTGCTTAATAATATATCTTCAGATGGCTCAGAGTTCTAGACATTGGGCTCATTATGGTCATTGATCCAGTTGGTTTTCAATGAGATAATTTCAAGATTGCTACAGAGAGGATGCCTCTTGCCACAGCATCATCTACCAGGTAGGGCATTATGGACAGTGACGTTACAGAGTTTTCTTGTTCTTTGCTTGGAAAGGGTAGACTCACCACAGAAATGTGGTCACTTCAATCTCTCACACCATGACCAAGATGGATAATATAAAATTTGGAGCCATGGACCTAAATCTAAAAATGGTCAGATAAAGGGCTTAAGGGCTTCAAGCAATCTTGGAAGATCCAAGGGCTATCATGGAAGTTAAAGCTCTGATTCCCTCTGGCCAAAAGCCAAAACAAATCCCTTTGCCCCTGCCCTCTTCCAGCCAGCACATGGCCCCTGGGGTGTCGGGTGCACAGGGAAGCAGTGGCAAGTGAATGGATGTGACTGGTGGACGGCTTCTAGAGCCACTGTCAGACTGTAAACCTATCTCAGCCTGAGGAGGGGCTGAGACCACTTGATAACTGCTGGTCCCCCCAGAGGTGCAGTGGTAGCAAAGGCTGGAAGTCAGAGGCTCTGGGCTGAGCGTGGGTGGGAGGGAGGCTCACAGGGCCCTTATTGATACCAGCTCTGTTGTGGAGCTGGACACAGGAGCTCAGCGTTGGAGGCTCAATTCACTGTCTCCCAAACAACAGCCAGTGATTCATCGTGCCAGTAGCAAGGCTGCTCCAGTACAGCTTGACTTGGCTTTTTGTTTCATTTAGTTTCAAGAATGTTTCTGAATCCTTTTTTTAATGGACCTTTGTTTCTACACTTTCAGTCCTGAAGCTCTAGAAAAAGCCAAGGGCTTTCAGATTCAGCAAGGGCACTTTACATTTGTCTTTACCAAACCTGAGCTCCTTGTATCCCTCCCCCAGACCTGTCCCTTCCTCTGTGCTCCCTGTCTCATCAAAAACGTCGTCATCCACTTTCATGTTCAAGCACAGCCCAGCCTTCAACTCCTTCCTCTCCCTTCCCCCACCACAGCCAGCCAATCACCAAGTTCTGCCCACTTCACGTGACAAAGACCTCCCAATCCATCCATTCTCTCTGGCCCAGAGCTACCGCCACCTCTCCCTTGGGTGGCTGCAGCAGCCTCCTCACTGTACTAGGGGCTCTGCTGACCAGGCCAGCTCACTGCTCCCCCTCCACACCTGTTCCTAGCCAGAGGAGTTCTTCTGCAATGCTGACCAGATCACGGGACTCCCTGCTCACAACCCCATCAAAGGCTTTCCACGGCCCTTGGAAGGAGTCTAAACTCAGGAATCTGAGACCTCTCCTTCAATGTAACTGTGTGTGCAGAGCCCTCTCTTCACTCATCCTTTGCACTTGCTATTTCTTGCCCGAGTGTGGACTTCACCACTGTCCCTGGCTACCTCCTCCTCAGCCTGCAGGCCTTGATGTCTAAAGGAGCCGAGTCTTTTCTGCTTCCCCTCTGAAGCCCTCAACCATCCCACACAGCTAGAAAAGGGATGCACCAGACTGCCTTGCTAACAAGGCAATTCTGAATTCCAAAGCACATCGGGCTGATATGAAGCAGAGGGGTGGGTCCCAAAGTGTGTGTTCCATGACAGATGAGCACCTTAGGATGTTAGAAGATGTTACATGATAAATGGGTTCTGGGCCCCAAAAAGATGGAAATTAAATATTTCTTTATTGTAAAGATCTTTCTAAACACTGAGGTAAGCAGTGGTTCTCAAATTTAGATACAACACCTATCCCAATCTCCCAGACTACATGGAACCTATTTTGAGAAGAATCATGTTGCCCAGGCATCTCTAGGTAGGTGAAAAGTTTGGGTCTTTTGCTTTACTTTTCTCTTCCCACCCAGGACCCAGCACACAGTCTATGCTCAATAAATGTTTGCACGTGGACTGGAATGTCGTGCATTCACTGAGGACAGAAGTGCTTGGGGTTGGGCAGAGCCACATAACCCTGCCAGGCCAGCACTGCAGGTGGCTGAACAGGGAGAATTCTGACTTGCTTGAAAAGGACATAGGGAATGGAGAGGTTGGTGAAGCTTGTCTTTCACACCCTGGTACCCTCTGTCTGGGCAGCATCCTCCTTGGCCTCATCCCTTTCTGACCCCATCTGCCCGGTGTCCACTCTCACCAGGTTGGGCTGTTAGTCTCTGTTCACCAAAGGGCTGAGCTGATGAGACTTAGCCTCATCCATGGCATCTGCCTTAGAGGGTTCCTGCTGACTAAGACCCTTCTGGCCCTAAAGGAGAACAGCTCGGGTGGCAGAAGGCCAGGAGGCAGGGTTTATTCTGAGCAGGAGCCTGCCCACTGCTCCCTGCTCCATCTCTCCTCCACCCACTGGCCAGTTTGGCCTTGATCTTGCGCCAGAGCCAAGTGTTCTCTCCAGACACCCGAAGGGGACAGTCAGGGGCGGGGCCCTCACAGGTCAGCATTCAGAAAGGATAAGACAAACCCAACTGAAAACTACCCAATAATGGAAAAAAATGACAATCAGAAGTTAAATGCAGCCCCCATGAAGCAGGTTTAAAAAGTCTGGAAGAATTTTTTGCAACGTCACTTTGCCTTTTTTTTCCTTTTGTCTGAGATGCCATTCCTTCTTCCAAATTAATTACATATTACAGAATGACAAAATTCCACAAAGCTATAAGCTGAATCTCTTTTCCTGATGTTTTTTCTGGTTGAAGAGGGGGGTGGAGTCAGGAAATGCCATAGTGAAATTTTGTAGCTGAACCCATATGAGCTTCAAGTGAGTCCAGCTGGAGGGGCTCTCACCCCACACCTCCGCTCTAAGCCAGTGAGGATGGGGTTCAAGGGGAATCTCCCGCATCTTCCCTTTGCTCTGAAAGAGAGCCATTCTTTGAGTTCGTCCTGTTCCAACCTGCTATGCCAGCTGGAACAGTGGATGTGAAATGAGCCACGAAGTTTAGAATCAGTAGAAGCCTCTCCACTGAGCACATGGGGTGAGGGCACGGAGCCAGAGGACTCACATTTGGCTTAGAAGCCCCTCTGCTGGACTCCGGTGTGGTGCTTGGCTGCCCTGGGACAGATAACGATGTGTAGCCTCATTACTTCAGGTCAGGTTTTACCTCCAAGTAAGTTCAGTTCTGGTCAGATTTGCCACCAAATGAATTATGAGACACTTGGTATTCAGGGCTGTTTGGATTTCTGAACTACAGATGACAGCTTGTGGACTTACACTATTATATCCATTGTACGAATGAGTAAACTGAGGATCAGAAAAGTAGGGAATTTGCCTCAGTACAGGAATCCGAGATTTGAACCAAGCTCAGCCCAGTTCCAGAGCCCAGGTTCTTCTCACCATGTCCTGTATCCTGCCACCTCCTGGCCACGCCAAGGTCCTCTTCTCTCCTGTGTCTGCTGAGCAGTCCCCACAGCTGGGGAATGTCCCGGAGCTATAAAATGAGGTGTGTGGATAAGATGATCTTGAAGGTCCCTTCCCTACCTCATATTCCACGGTTCTAAGCAAATACACGTTCCTCTAAGATGCGATCACACCTGAGTGGAAACCTAGGAAGAGTGATCTGCTCCTTTAGGATCCCTTCCAAAATGTAAGACCCTGGTGGCTTTTGGGCCCAGTGGCATATGAGTCCCTTGATCCCTCTGTGCCTTGACAGCACTGCTCTGGCTACAGCATAGGTGGTCTTAATAAAGGCAGGAGCCTGGGGCTGGTTAATTCTACACCTGCTGGGGGACAAAGGAAGAGATACTAACTATACTAAGGCTGTAATTGGAGCTCTGACTTCTCTTTTACTGGGGGGAAGGGTTTCCTTCAAATTAGGGAATATGTGTGTATAAATCTCTCTTCCCATCTGTCTTTATTGTGGAATGTGTTTAAGGATGCATATTATATTGCATTCCTCTCCCTATATATCTCTATGCTTATATCAATTCATAAATAAAATATACAACTGCTCAGCTAAAATGTATCACTTGTCTGAAAGATTCCTCCTGCAGATTAATGTCTCCTGCCAGGGGAGCTGCCCCGGTTCTCATTGACTTTCAGTGACCTACTTGTATGCACTGGTTCAGGCAGGGTTTAACAAGTGGCCTGGCAGCTATGTGCATCTGCACGTATTCCTCTTTCTTACATTTTTTCAGTTTTCATTCTTTGGCCTCCCTCTGCCAAAAATCAATACTATGTGCATAAAGTTAGTTTTGCAATAATACTTGTTCATATGAAACCTGACATGAACAGATACTTTTGGAAATGACTGGGGAGGGGAGACTAATTCATACTGTTTATCATTCTATGGCTGTTTTGTTATTGGCATAATTGGCATTTTCCCTATAGCTGCCCTCAGTGTCCTCGGTGCTTATGGGAAAGAGGACCTTCAAAATGGAATATACCTGAGGACTGGGTATCATTGTGCAAGTTCACTTCCTGTTGTTGAATATGATCTGAAATTGACGTGGGCAGCTGTGAATTTTAGTATGTTACTGTCAATCACAGGAGCTTATCGGAGTCTTATTTGGCTTGGAATTGGAAATTCTTGAATAATGTGACACTCAGTATTGGGTAGTCTCTGAGTCAGAAGTTGGTTTAATCAGCATGATCAGATTTTAAAATAAGATTCCTACAGTATTTACCAAATTGAAGAATTCCATCTTTTAGCAAAAGTTTCGAATGTCTCTAATGCTTGCAGGAGGTATTCTTGTTAAAACCAAGCATTCAGTTAGAAACCAAAGTTAAAGAGAAAAATTTTATGAATTTCTTTTCTTATAAACATCTGAAAAAATAAAGAACAAATACAATGAGATGATGAAACAAACTCATATAAAATGTTGCAGAATATTCTCAGCAAAGTGCTTTGTGCATTGAGAATAATTTTGTTTCTTGTGAACTAAATTACAAAAAGTTGGATAAAAATCAATGGACTATTATTTATGTTCCATTTAATCTAGGTGCTTTAATAATGTCTATGTGGCCAAATACAGTATTGGTTTTTCATTGCTGTGGGATTCATTAAACCTCAAATACAACTAAATCCAAAACTCTCACTCATAATTGTTGGTGTTTGCAGCAGCAAAAGACATACTGAATTTAAAGCAATTGAGGAAGGAAGGAGGAGGGGTGTAGAAGCCTTATTTTTCTGTCTGCTTTCAACTGACAAAACACCTATAGCAGGGCAAGTCTGAAATCCTTACCATGCATTTTCAAATCTTGACAAGGCAAGGTACCTTAATAAATGTGTAACAAAGCAGCACAGAAATCTAGCAGAAGAGCCTGCTTCAGACAAGATTAGAAGTTCTAGTTTCTATTTTACATTAGCTGTGTGAATAAATCAACTGGATCCTAAATGGGTTGTCTAAATGATGAAATAAAAGAAATTCACAGACAAGGGAGGGCGTAGGGGTGGAGGGTGGCAGTGGCAACCCTCAGGGCTTTGACCAAGCTCCTTCTGACAGGCCTTGTGTAAGATAAGATCTAAATGAGGCAGTTATTAAAGGTTATTGCCACTGTAGTTCACAGGTCCATGTTGCCATTTTGCGGATGAAGTGGTTAAGTTACTTGCTTAAGGTCACACAGCTCCTACTTAGCAGGACTGAGATTCCAACCTTGGTGTGTCAACATGCATGTTCTTTCTACACATGGCCCATGTAATGAAACAGAATTGTCTAAAATAACATGAGGATTAACATTTATTTCAGTTAACATTTATGACATAAAATTTTTATCTGCAAAATGAAAGGGCTGATCAGATCACTGAGGCCCTGTCTATTAAGTTGATGAACTTTAATAATTTGTTAATATTGCTTTAGAAAAAGCCAAGGTTACCTCAGGCAGTCCGTGAGCTGAATTTGGTTTGCAGATAAACATCAGACAGCAAAACGAAACTTAAGATTTTTTTTTTAGCAAATGTTAATATAAACAGGAGAGTTTATATAAAAATCTGACTTCCGGTTTTTCTGACAAGTCAGATCTGGCAACTGCATCTGCTGTCCTGAAAGGTAACAGTCAGTTCTGAGCGTTGGCGGTCAACTGTAGATGTCTGCAAGTCTCCCCTTTGCCGTAGTCCCCCCTCAATCCCTACTCGTCTCCCTGACACTAAAGCCAAATGTCGATTGCTTTTCCTCCTTTTTTTCCCGCTTTATCGAATCTGGAAGCTCCCCTCATTTTCACTGCCTGCCTTGCCCCTGTGGGCATCTTAAGGTGACTTTCCTGATACAGACAGCAGGAAAAGCTAGGAGAAGAGAGACTTGCGTTCAAGAACCTACCCTGCCACTAACTGGTTCTGCGATCTGGGGCTAGCCCACTCACCACGCTGAACTTCAGCTTCCTCTTTTGTTACATGGTGACTATGAATGGTTTGGGGAAGATTTAAAAAAAAAAAAAAAAACCAGTTCATGAGATTGTACTCAGATGTTAACTGACTCTAAGATGTTCTTAAAATATTTTTTAAAGAAATGTTGCCCCTACCACCAATCCACAGAGGATGCCATAACCGGCAATGAGCCTATAACCTCTCATAGCCATCCTCACAGCTAACCTTCCAACACCTATATCCTCTTTAGACCATTCCGCCTCCCTCTTTCATTCCTTCTCATTCATTCACTTGGCTGAGTGACTTTCAATTGTGCTTTCAGGCCGTTTCCAACATTCCTGTAATTACATAGCAACATCTTTTCATGATACAAAATGGAGCAAGTGAGCAGAAATGTGCAGAGGCTCCTGCCAGCCCTCCCTTTCCCATTGAGAAATGAGGCTCCCACACTTTCTGGTATTGTGTGTGGATCTTTCCATTATCGCTCCTGATTCAAGGGCCCGCAATAGTTATTTAGTAATGTGACATTGCCCATCAGAGCTGAATATCTATTTTATTGTGATAAGAACTCTTAACAATACTGTTATTGTGCACTTAAAAATTTAACTGTAGATGCAATGTTGTACAGCAGATCTCCTAGAACTTATTCATCTAAGGAGAGAACTGAATACTAGTTGAACAGCAATTTCTCATTTCCCTTCCCTCAACCCCTGGACACCATCATTCTACTCTTTTGCTATGAGTTTGACATTTTAGATACTTCATATGATGTTCTCCGATTTCCTTTTTTTCTTTTTAAGACAGGGCTCTGCCCCTCGGGTAGAGTGCAGTGGCATCATCACAGCTCACTGCAACCTCCAACTCCTGGACTGAAGTGATCCTCCTGCCTCAGCCTCCTGAGTAGCTGGGACTACAGGCATGTGCCACCATGCCCAGCCAAAGATTTCCTTCTTTTTAAAGGCTGAATAATATTCCTCTGTGTATATATACCATATTTTCTTTATTTATCCATCCATGTATACTTAGTTTGGTTCCACATCTTGGCTATGGTGAATAGTGCTGTAGTGAACATAGGTGTATAGACATCTTTTAGAGATCCTGCTTTCAATTCTTTTTGATATATACCTAGAAGTGAGGTTGCTGGATCATATGGTAATTCATATGGTAGTTTTATTTTGAATTTTCTGAGAAACCTCTATACTGTTTTCCATAGCAGCTGTACCGTTTTACATTCCCACCAACACTATACAAGGATTCCAGTTTTTCCACATCCTCAACACTTAATTTCTCTTTTTAATAAGAGCTATCCTAACCGGTGTGAAGTGATATCCCATTGTGCTTTTGATTTGCATTTTCATGATTATTAGCAATGTTGAATATCTTTTTTATGTACCTGTTGGCCATTTGTATGTCATCTTTGGAGAAATATTTTACTCAAGTCCTTGGCCCATTTTAAAATCAGGTTTTTTTTTTTTTTTTTTTTTTTTTTGAGTTGTAGGAGTTCCTTATACGTTTTGGATATTAGCACCTTATCAGATTTTTGGTTTGAAAATATTAATATTTTCTCCCATTCCACAGGCTGCCTTTTTACTGTTGATTGTTTCCTGTGCAGAAGCTTTTTAGTGTACTGTACTCCCAACTTGTCTATTTTTACTTTTGTTGCTTGTGCTTTTGGTGTCATATCCAAGGACAAATGTCCTCAAAATATTCCTCTATATTTCCTTCTAGGGGTTTACAGTCAAGTCTTACATTGATGCTTTTAATCTATTTTGAATTCATTTTTGTGTACGGTGTAAGATAAGGGTTCACACTCATTTTTTTTTTTTTTTTGCATCTGGATATCCAGGTTTCCCAGCACTACTTGTTGAAGAGACTATTCTTTTCCAACTGTGTGTCGTTAGCACCCATGTCAAAGATCGGTTGACTGCACATGCAAGGGTTTATTGCATTGGGCATATCAACCAATGTACCAGAAGCTCTCTATTCTGGTCTATATGTCTATTTTATGCCAGCACCATATTGTTTTAATTACTCTAACTTTATAGTGTATTGGAAATTGGGAAGTGTGGTACCTCTAGTTATTTTCTTAAGATTGCCTTGGCTATTCTTGGGCTTTTGTGGTCCCATATGAATTTTGGGAATGGTTTTCATTTCTGAAAAAGAAATGCCATTAGAATTTTAATAGGAATTGTATTGAATCTGTAAATCATTTTGAGTAGTATGAATATTTTAGCAAAATTAAGTCTTCTAATTCATGGACATGGGACGTCTTCCCATTTATTTGTCTTTAATTTCCTCCAGTGTTTTGTAGTTTTCAGTGTACAAGTCTTTCACCTTCTTGGTTAAGTTTAATCTAAATATTTTATTCTTTTTAATGCTGTTGTAGATGAAATTGTTTAAATTTTCTCTTTGGATAATTTTTTGCTAACGTATAGAAACACAATTGATTTTTGTATGTTGATTTTGTATCCTGTAACTTTACTGAGCTCATTTTTGACTTTAAGAGTCAGCCATGGTGGGGTGGTGTATGTGTCTGGAAGAGGCAGCAGGAGTAGAACCTGGAATTCCAGTAGTGACTAGTAAATGGTAACCTTGGAGCTGGACGCAAGCTTGCAAGGAATCTCAGGACTGACTTAACCTCACGCAAGAGGGAAAAAGACACCTATGAAGGCCCCTACAAAATAATTGACCTGCATTTTATCAAAAGCATACAACTCAAATAACATTACTCAGAAGAGAATGGCTTTTTCCACTGCATGAATGAATAAAAAAAGGCTAAAACAAAATTTTTGTTTTGCCTATTGAGTTTTATATTGGGTTTAACCATTTGGACCCTCATCTTCATGGTCAGGTTAGCTACTATGTGTTCATCCTGGGTATGAACATGGTGATTGGGTATTTAGAGTTTGTGCTGGGACAGACAGGGAAAGAAGCCATATAGACCCTAAACCAGGTGTTCATGTCTTTCTGTGATTGAGCCAGTGCCCTTTTTGTTCTTCTTGTGAGCTATTAGCCCAGAGCCTTGATGCATTTAGTGGCATGAACACGATCTCTTACTGGAAATGTAGGGGACGATGTGATTCACCAACACTAACTTCCTATGTTTCTTTCTCTTGAGATTTCCTAAGTTCGAGGTGTAGCAAAGAGATTCCCTGGTCTTTTGAAAAGCAAAGCTCAAGGTTGCTCAGCTGAGCATTGGCAATGCTAGACCTGCTCCCTTGGAACAGATGCTATCAGTTAGGAATAGATTTCTAAGTGTTTCATGATACTCAAACATAGCTGAACTATTTACCTTTTCATGGCTGTTCTATTGCTTCCACAGTGCAGCAAGAATACAGAACACATCAGCATAGCACCTTCCCTGAAGACACAGGAAAAGATTATTGAGTTAGGCATCCCTGGGGCTTTGAGTGGACAGATCAGTTATGGGAGCTTGCATTATAGGAGCTTGCTTTGGGATTTCTGAAATGCAACCATTCCAGATAGTGTGTGTATCTTATACTCTTTACCTTTCTTGCTGGAGGGCAAAGAACATAGGAGCATAGACTATGGAACAAATTCTGTGGCCATCATTCCCACTTTGTGGTCTTATGCAAGTCACTTCATCTCCCTGAGTCTGTTTCCTCATTTCTCAGATAGGGATCACTATATTTAAATGCGACGGTGGGTGACAAGGTGTGTGCGCCTATATCACTGTATGTCTGACATACAGTAGATGCTCAAGAAATGTCAGTTCTCCTTTCTCTTTCTGATGCCCATGTGTGTACCACCCCAGCAGAAAGTGGGTTAAAAGCATGGAAAGAGCATTTAATATTTTATCTGTTAGCATTCATTTACTTTGTCCTTCCTAGAGTATTACAGCTCTTTCCTAAGAGGTAAAAGAGGCCCTGAGAAGATTAAATCAACATGTAAATTTCAGCTTAATTCAAACTAAGCCTCTTAAGAAACTTTTGTTTGCAGAGAAACTCCAGCCTATAGCAGGGGCTGGAGCACAGGCGCTCTGAGCAAGCACACCGGCACGGCCCCTGGGGCTGCCTGCCCTAGTGGGCTGGTTTTCAAACTAGCCTGCTTCAGAGTCATCTGGAGGGACCTACAAATTTCTTGCAAATTCCCAGATGATCCCATGCTTCTGGGTAGGGGAGAACCACTGCTCAGTGGGAGCAGGCAGCTGGATCTCCTGGGTTCTAGGCCTATCCTGGCTTTAAGGGTCTGGTTGACCTTAGGAGACACAGCTGCTCTTTTGTCCATCAATGGGCCAAAAGTATGATTTGGAAAGATTATAAATTAGAGCAGAGCTCCCTAATCTTTTTTCTATAGTGGGTGGCCACCCCAGGCTCTGTTAGACTGATGGAGGACTGACAGGAATCAATGTCTTGGCACATCGCTAACTCACTCAGAGTGTTTGGCATACAGGTGGGGAAAATCTGAGTGGCTAAAAGGACATGCTTTCAAGTCCTGGTAACCTTTGGGTAAATCCTCACTCTGCCTATCTGGGTGGCCTTTCAGCTGTTCACCTCAGTCTGAGCCTCAGTGTGGTGAAATGGAAACAGTGCTTGTACCTATATCCTAAGGTTATGGTGAACATCAAATGAGTAAATGCAAGTAGAGTGTTTGGCATGCACATTGTTGTTATTTCCATTTGTAAAATTCTGTGATTCACTCTTGTGCCTATCCTGTACCCTAACTGGAAGAAGATAATGAATCTCTTCATTGTTTGGAAATATAAAAGCTTATTTTGGGGAGTGCTCTAGGAGAGTGTGTCTCAATCTTTAATGCATTCAAATCACCTGTGGCTCTTGATAAAATGCAGATTCTGATTCCATAGGTCTGGAGCAGTGCCTGAGATTCTGCCTTTCTGTGCAACTCTCAGGCAATAGCCACACACCTGATCCACAGAGCTCCTACGGTTCGATCAGCAAGGCTCTGCAGCAGTGACTCTTGAATTTCGTTGCACAATGGAGTCATTTGGGGGAATCTTGTAGTAACCTCAGGCTCTACTCTGATGCTTGTGATCACAATCCAGAGATTATAATTGAATTAGTTCATAGTGGCAGCTCCCCAGGTGATTCCAATGTGTATAGAGTTTGAGTACCACTGCTCTACAGTACTGGTTCTCAAAGTTGGCTGCACATTGGAGTTTTAAAAACTAATGCTTGTGTCTCACCTCCAGAGATTTTGATTGGTCCAGGGTGAGGCCTAAGCAACAGGGGATTTTTAAAAGTTCTTTGGCAGCACTTAGGAGAACCACTCTCTAAAGTCTAACACACTCTTTAGTAAGGCACCAGAAGTTGAAGTAATTCGTGTTCCAAGAGCTGGAAGTAATTAATTTCCCTTCGGCTAGACCCCCTTTTCCCTAGGAGATTTGCACTGAAATATGGCCAAAATAAGAACTTTGTAAACCTTTATTTTAAAGGCAAAAACATGTTAAACATCTGCCTTCAGGAAACTGTATTGTCCAGTAGCTCAGAAATAGACCCAAGAGAAAGAGCATTCAGCCCCTAATCCCCTACACCACCACCTTCAGTGTGACCTTGAGAAATCTCTTCATGTTTATATTTCTGTATTTTCTCATTTGCAAAACTCGGCTAAGCCTACAAAGTGACCACAGGACTCGTGTATGGTCAGGTGCAGCTTCAAAAACAGTCCTGCTTCACGTCTCCCGAATTGTTCTGATTTCCTGACTAAATTTTGACATTTGTGCAAAATGCGTACTTTTTGAGTCTTGAAAACTGCTCACATTTAAACTCTCGTTCTTTCTTTTAATGGTACCAATTGCTTCCTCTTTTATTCACACAATTTCGGCTTAACATACTCCAGAGATGCAGAGAAATCAGCAAGAGGGTGGAAATGATTTTTTAAAAGCTGTGGCTAGAAGACTGGCCTTGGGGTTGGAGGTCCTGGGGCCAAAAAGGGCTCAGTAGGCAGAGTCAGTGGAACACCTGGGTACCAGGGCCGTTCCTCTGCAGGAGGAGGGGGCGGAGGTATTCTAGAGCAGTGGTGCTTAAACCTTGGTGTGTATCAGGATCACCAAGGAGGTAACAGAGCCACCGAGACTCAGGCCATTGCAGCACAATAGAGCCCAGTCCTTGTGTTTCTGCAAGTTCCCCTGGTGATTCTGGTACCGACCAACACTTGAGAACCACTATCCTAGAGTATTCATCTTTCCTTTGATGTTTTTTGGTTAATTTCTTCCCAAACACATTCCTAAAGTCACTCAAAACTGGAAAGATTTCTCTCTAGTCTGCAAAACACATGTCGTCTGTTAATTTTCAAGCCACTCATAACATAGGTGGAGGTGTTTTTATGAAATCAGAAGAGGACAATCTTCGTGGAGCTGTAGAGTGGAAATAAAAAAGGTTCGGAGTCCTCGCCTCAGCCTCGGAAGAGTGAGAGGGATGGGGAGGGCGGCATTGCTGAATAGCCAGGGCAAGGTGGGGCCTTCGTCCTCCTGACTTTCAAGAGGGTGAAAACATCAGCTGCCTACCTGGCCCCTCTCCCCCTGCCAGGGGCTCCAGGAACAGTGTTGTGACCCTCTCACCTTTGGCATAGCTGGCTGGGAGCCCCTTGAAACTCTGGATAGTGACGGAGAAGAGGAGAAACCAGTTGCCCTGAGATCTAAAGCCATGTGGGGGAGAGAGGAGGCATGGATGGAAGGCTGTCAGCCCACCTTCTCCTGGATGATGGCCTACACCTTAGCTAGGTAAAATTGGCCCCTACATTTTTGTTTCACTAGCACTTGGCCCCTAACATAGTAGGCGCTTAAGCAATGCTTGTTGAGCCAATGAATGAATGAAGTGGCAAAAAGATGTAAAATCAGGTAGTGCAGTAGAGCCCAAAGATGCCAGAAAACAGGAGGAGAAAAGTAGGTGAAAATAAGGTGTCGATGTTAATAAAAATTGAGAGGAATGAAATAAAAGGTTGAAAAAGCCCAAGAAAGGAGATGCGGGAGGTCCCGAGAGAGGTTTGTGTGGAAGATGAGTGGGCCCCTGAAACACCTGGAGACAAGGTGAAAGATGACAGGAGAGGCAGAGATGAGGGAGCGAGGAAGGGCAGGGAAGATGAAGACAGGACAGGGGAGAGCTGTCAGAGAGGACAGGCCCTCCAGTGGGCCAGGAGCAGTGGGTCCCGTTCCTTAGTGAGGACAGAGCAACTGTTTCATGGGGAGTGACTCAGGCCTGAGATAGGCAGAACCGGAGAGAGAAGCCAAACAGTGCAAGTGAAGTGGGTCACTGTCAGGAATCATCACGTTTTCTGGAGCTGGATGTTTTCAGATTGCATAATCCTCCTTGTTCTCAGTTATCCTCCACAGGAGAGTGGAGTTCCTCCCACATTACAAATCCATTTCAGTTAAGCCCCAGACGTCCACTTAATACCACAGACAACTCCTTGGCAGCCTTCCCTTTCCCGCCCGCCACATCCTGCCCTTCCCCCCAGAGGGCTCTCCAGGCATTTCCCTTCCCGACTTCCAGCATGACACAAGGACTCCAGGGCCGCCTTCCTGTCCTCACAGACCCTCACTGTTCCATGGCGGCCACCAGCCTATCCACAGTCTTTGTGCAACTTGGAAGAAGGGCCCATCTAGATCCTGGGCAGATGAGTCAGAGAAAGGCACAGGTGAGAGAAAATAAGACATGGAGTCAAACTTGAAGCAGCAGCTCTGTGTGGGGGTGGGGAATGGGGCTGTAGAAGCACATTCAGGGAAAGTTTCTAATAGAAAGTGGTAGCTGAATTGACTTTCCAAAGATGAGCAAGTGTTTTCTCTGTTCCAGGTGGTTTTTTTTTTTTTGTGGGGTGGGGCCTTGGGGTTGGAACAGAATGTGCAAAGGGGCAGAGATGTGAAACAGTATGACAGTCAATATTTCTGAAGTATTCTTGTATGAGGGTGGTTGGAAGGGCCAGGTTTTAAGCAGGGACAAGACGGTGAGACTTGCATTTGAGGAGGATTGCTTTGGAAATCTAAGCCTCAAAGAGGTATCTGCAGAGGACCCTGTCCTGTGTCACACAGTCAATGGGGGGACCAACCCGTCTTGTTATGCTAACCCTGGGTCTCTCTACCCACACCTCAGGGCTGCATGGCCTCCATGAGATTTCCCTTGCAGTGCTTGCTGGGCCCATTTCACCACCTTCAAAAGCCAAAAAGGACTTGGATTCATGCCAGCCTAGATATTGCCCTTGGTCCCCTAACATAGTGATTTAAAAAATTTTTTTTTCTCTATTTCTTAACAGAAGAATTTTATTCATCCCAGGTTAGTTTTTAGAAAGCTAAACCAAAATGCTTCACTGGGCATTGATGTCCTGAAGACATTTATAGCACGTGTCATGTGCATGGGGAAGAGGATGAAGAGATCTCTTAGACCTTTGCGGGAAGATGGCACCTACAGTCAATTCTCAGGCACCCGCTGGTGTGGTGGCTGTGCAAGTCAAGTTATATTTGATGGTTTGGTCTATTTCTTTCACATAACTTTATAACCAAGTCTGCTCATGGTAACAAAATGGAATTTCTTCAGTGTTTTTCTCCTTTTCCTATCTTTCATCCACAGTTGAGGTTACTACTAGAGAGATGGCCTCAAGGAGAAGAGATGAAAAGAGAAATGTTTCATCTCAACTACAGACTGAGCTCCAGAATCATGGCTGGCTGAGCCCTCCACGAAACACCACCTTAATGGCTGTGCCTAGGGGACACCGTGTTTGACTCCAGCAGCCACGAACACTCGCGTTAACAGGGGGAATACATCTCATGTCTGAGACAAGGAACTGAGAGAGGAACCAAAGCCTCTTAATTATTTGGAGTTTTACAAGAGAGGCCCTTGAGGGGGTGTTTATGCCTTGTTTAGACAGGGCTTCATCTTGGCAGTACTTGGGCCTTGGGTTGAGAACTTGGTAAAAAGTCCAGCCAAGGCTGGCTCATAAACGAGACACCCAACATCTATCTTCAGAGAAGCCAATAAATTAATATTGTCACTGCTGATAAGGCTGAATCTCTTTGAAGTGTCTCTCAACAAAGATAATGTGAATAATAACAACTCTTCCCAAAATATTCCCTCAGGCATTCAAAATCCATCTTTTATTTTTTAAAAGACTGGTTTAACATCTTCCCCTTCCTTCTAGAGCAGTCTTGTTACACTTTCAGTGATGTGGTATTAAATGCCTTATTTTTAACACACAGATCTTTGCAAGGGTTGACAGTTTACCTGCAAGCTCAGGGGAAGAGCATGCCCACCCCTAGGTCTCAAGCCTGTCCCCCACCCTTTTTGGCGATCTAGCTCCCCCTACTGGTGACTAAGGCAAAATCACAGCTTTTATGTCTGCTCAAGAATCCTAAATACCAACTGCTGTGGGCCATTTGGGTAGGATGGGGAAGGGTGACTGTTTGGGAAGCCCCATTAGGCATTCTTCTTATCACGTTCTAGCAGGTGACCCCTGTTCCCTCTTCTTAACCCTGTAACAGAATCACAGTCACTTTTTTGGTTGCTGCTACTGATAGTAGCAAGAGATATTCTTGACAACCACATAAAAGGTGAACAAAACCATTTTACAGTTGAGAAATAGTCTCAGAGATGTTAAGTAATTTCCCAGAGTCGCACAGCTCATAAGTGGTAGAAACCAGGACTTGAGGCCTTGAACTGGGTCTGTCTGATCTTAAAGTCCTGAGGGTGACATTGTTGTCCTCGTAAAAATTCACAACCACCTGGGTTCCAGTGTCTTTATGACAGATACTGTGGGGAAGTGAGTTGATAGGAAGAGAAAGCCTAGAAAGAGGTGGCCTATCGTGAAATGGTCTCAAGGAAATCTTTTGGCGAATTAGATCTGGTTAATGAAGGTCAATTCTATTTAAAGCCCCTGATCAAAATTAACTGCCTACAATCTCATAAAGAAAGAAATGATTGAAGATAACAAGTGTGTTTTTGAGCAGAAGTGGGCTGGCTGAAAACATGGACTGAGTCACAGAACTGTGTCCTCAGCTTCTTTCCTGGCTTGTCTCAATTTCTCAGTTGTCAAGCGGTGGAGAAGACTCTTTGCTATTTGTCAGATTTATATTTGAGAATGGACAAAATAGTCTAACAAAACCTCCTCTTGTGGTATATTCTAATTGGTGATTTTATCACATTGTGAACACCTATTTTTTTCCTCTTGTATATGGCCTAGAAAATTATAAAAATGGAATTCTTTAAAAAAATTCTGAAATGTGAGACTCCAAAAAATATGGGCATTATTCTCCTCATTCTACCAATCTAGTCATCTTCCTGGACTGATATGATTCTAATGCACCTGAGAAGCACCGTCAGGGAGGCTGTGGGGAACCGTGATGAGGCCAGTGGACAGGAAGGCAGGGGCTTGTTGGTAGAAGGTTGAGGGCTCCCCAGAGAACCTGGCCCCCTTCTGCCCCGACTCCAGTGTCCACACACCTTCCAGCTGCCGTAGGCTCGTCTCACGGATGGTAGCTGAAATCCAGTACAGACTCCAGGTGCCTGTACTGTGAACCTGCCTGTGTCCAGTTTTCAACCTACTATCTCAGACAAGGGTAACATTTGAATATAACCCCAACCACTAGAAGTGTTGTGAGTTAAATGAGATAACGCATGCAAAGTGTTAAGTACTGTGTCTTACACACCCTCAAGAGTTAATTATTATACCTTTAAAAACATTTCTCTACTTGCCTATAAGCTACATAAAGGCTAGGATTTTTGATGAGTCACCAGGGCCTAGCACAGTGATAGGTACATGGCATGTGCTCAATAAATTCCTGTTAAACAAATATTTAAAACCTGGCCCAGGTCACCAGCATCTTCTGCCTGGGATACTGCCATGGCCTTATCTCCCAGCTTACCCTCTTGAGCCCCAACACATTCCCCACATTTCAGCCAGAGTGATGTTTCTGAAACGTAAGCATTATGCTCATGGCTTCCTCAGCATAAATCCCACCTCTGCACTCTCTGGTCTCTGCTCCTCCACAGCCCCGTCTTTCCCTTCTCTAAGCATCTCTCAGACATGCTTTGCTCCTTCTCTTTCCTCCTGGCCTGCACACATGCCGTTTCCCTACTCTGCTTATGTCTCTGCATCCTTCAAGTCACAGTGGCAATCTCACGTCCTCAGGGAGGTCCATAGTTTGTTCTTTCAAATAGAGGGTTAGCTCAGTGATTGTCTGGTATAGTAGAGCAGATTATGCACAACTCTGTCCCACTCTGTATTCAGTGACCTCACATTGGTAGACTGACATCAGCCATGGGGGGAATATTTACACCATGGAAATTGGCATATGCTACAAAGTTGTTTTTACTTTTTCTCCAAATAGCTGGTTGTTAAACATTTATCAGCACACTATCAGATAGTCCCACAAAAGCAGGAGGTATCTCTCTCTGTCCCACAGAGCCTGGCTTATAACAGGGTTCTATAAATATTTAAGGAATTAAATAAACATAAAACCTTCAGTGTGGCCCTGCTTAACTTTGCTCTATGTATATATGGTCTCTCTTCTTATCAATGACCACATGAGATTAGTATTGCTTCCCTTATTTTTCAAATGAGGAAATTTAGGCTCAGCAGAGTAAAGTGACTTGCTTGGTCGCAGACTAAGTAAGCCAAAGATCCCTTGAGCCCACATGCCAGGGCTCTGCTCCAGCCTGTTGCCTTCTGCTCTTGGCTGTCTGCACCCACACTATCTCCATCCTGGCTTGGGTCTCTCTGAATGTGGCCTCAGCCTGTCTGTTCCCAAGCCAACTGATCCCTCTGGCCTCACTTGGTCCCCAGCCTTGCAATGACAGCCAGTTGGCTGCTCACCCACCCTCTGCCTGGGTCAAGGTCTGCAGCTTGCCCTCTGGGTAGGCTCTGCCTTTGGGAACCTACATATAGCCCACCAGGCACAGGACATGGCACAGCAGATAAGGGCTAGGAATCCTCTGGAGCCCTATACCTGTGACTTGGTAGTGGGGTAACCAATTCATCCCAGTTTGCTGGAGACTTTCCTAATTTTTAGCACTGAAAATGGAATGCTAGAATTCCTTATAGTTCCAGGCTGATCACCCTACTTGTTCACATGACCCAGAGCCAGTGACCCGGGGCCATCAGAAGGCAAATCTCAAAGCAGCTCTGAAATTGCAGTACTCCGTTAGGTCAGCAGTGTGTCTGCCTCTACTTTCACCCTGCCCACTGGCTCTGTGTGTCTGTAACCCCATCTTGGTGAGTGGCTGGGACCAAGTGCAAGCAATTTAATTTCTCCAAGCCTCTGTTGACACATCTATAAAATGGGGATAGTGAAGATCAGCTGCATAATTTGTGGGGCTCAGTGCAAAAATGGGGGACTCCTTGTTTAAAAATTAAGGATTTCAAGATGGTGG